>CAJNOL010001061.1:16397-73181 GCA_905250125.1 Rotaria sordida | reverse complement strand
TTGTTCGTTGAAGTGGTATGTAAATAATATAATTCTGATGCCAGAAAAGCGACCATCTAACTTATTGGAAAATCAGATATTTTCAGAGAAACGTTGCCGTATTTCGAGATGATAGACAAAATTGCTGATTTTCATAGAGAATCTAGTTCAAAGTAAGAACTATGTACTGATGAAAAAATAAAAATTTTATTTCTTGTTTCTGCTTCGCAAACCAAACGATACGAAAAGACATGGGGAGGGGATGTCCGGATACTTTTCGAAGTACCTATAATTCAGTATTATCTTTATAAGTCAAATTTAATTATGGAAAATAGTATTTGTGTTTTTTTCATTTGTTTGTTCTTTCAAAGTTTATGATCTACTTTTTTTGTTATTCATTGATTCGTGAAAAAAGTTTTATAACTAAACTATATAATGATATTCAAATTAACTATTATTCCAGTAGAAAGAAATTAGATAAGAATTCTGATTACGATCGAACTCTTCATGCTAGCTTCATTAGAAAAAATTTCGAGCAGAGAAGTCAACAAAAGCAGACAATTGAGCAGAAACAATGTATAGTAGATCCTATATTTTAGACAAACTTGATCCTCTAAGGTTTCCTATATTTCTAAAAACTCGCAATCGGAGATCAGACAGATATATCAATGATGTTCTTCCAGTAGCTCTAAAATCTGACAACAAAATGTTTCGAAATAACTAGATATATCAGCAAGACGATAGAAAATCTCACATGCATTACCTGAGCCACAAATGGTATACTGATCCTTTTCCTGAATTTATTCCAAAGAACCGTTGATCCCCAAATTCACTTGATTTATGTCTACTAGACTACAGTTTATGGAATGAAAACGTTTTAAACAAAGGGATAATAGAGGAGAAAATTCAAAAATACTAGTAGTATAATTGTCCATCGATCACTCATTATTTTTGTGAAATTCAAATAACATTTTTAAATAATTGTATATACATATTCGGATTAATTGTACTTTTTAATTCTTATTTTTATAATCCAACATCTAACACCCTCTGTAGAATTAATGACAACAACAATGATAGGCAAATTTAAATATGATCTGAATCATCACCTACAGCATGACATAAATGAACGAACGAAAGAAAGAAAAAAAAAGAAGGAAAGAAAGAAAAAAAGAAAGAAAATAGCTCTAATAACTCATCATTTTTGTTGTTTGCAATATTTAGATATACAAATAAAAATCATGTCACTTTTCCGTGTATTCAATAATAGCAATAAAGGTTTTAGTTTTTAATTTTTTCGTTCTCTTTTTTTTTTTTTAAATAATTAATTATATCTAGAGAAAACACGTAATCGTAGTCGAAGTAGAAATCGTTCTGAAATTCATTTCGGTGTACAACAATGGCCATACTATCGAGATTTAGCTATTCAATCGGGTAAAACAAAAGATTATTATTACTATTTTTTTTTTCAATTCAATAATTCTAAGGTCATTGTACAATATCATCTGAACTTGCATCACTTCGTCATTCTCGTCTTCATCGTTCACTTTATAATCTTATTTATACTCCAAATGATGAACTTAATTATTTTATTCTTTATATGGAATCATGTTCATTATCATCATATTTAAAATTTATTCTTGATGTTCATGCATATGAAAAAGTAGCTCGAGAAAATTTATCAAATAAATATAATGATCAACAATTAGCAGCATTAACTTTATTTCATCGATATTTATCAATTGATGCTAAATATTTAATTCCAATTGATGATGAAATTCGACGAATAACTCTTTGTATTTATATGAATTATTTTATTATTTTATTTTATTTTATCGTTTTTTTGTATAGCCTTAATTTGTCCATCAAGTAATAGTACAAAATCAGATCCAGATTGTTTTCAAATGGCAAGAGAATATGTATGGAAATTAATTGAAGAAAAGTTTGTCTTTAATTAAATTCAAATGAGAATAACTTCGAACTTTGCTTTTTTTTTCTGTTTTTGTTTTAGTGCATATCCTGCTTATTTATTAAGTGCATTTCATACAAATTATCAACTTAAAATGTTAACTAGCCATCAATTACAATTACATGATATTATTTATAATATTTCATCATTATCATATTTTATGGAGGTAAGAAAAAAAAAAATTTTTTTCTTTGTAGTTTAATTTATGTTATTAATTTAGTTTGCAGAACAAGAAAAAATTCTAGATTTAGTTCGTTTTTGGCTTGATGTTGAACATTTTTATCAAAGTTTAATTAATCGAATGGTTGATAATCAAACATTAGTTGAAAATGCTTTAGCTATTTATGATCAGTAATTATAAATTTTTATTCAAATAAATAAATAAATATTATAATTTATATAGATATATATCATTACAAGCACCATTACGATTAGGTTTTGATGATGCTATTCGTGCACGAATTGAATGTAGTATTTGTCAACCAGATGTGGATGCTGGTCCATCAAGTGATACATTTGATCAAACTGCATGGATTGTTTATGTTATATTACAACGTGTAAAAACTAAAAATTTGACTAGAAAAATTTGTTGTTATTTTAGAAAGATTTTTATTTATTAGGAATATTTTCCTCGATTTTTACAAAGTGTTATTTTTTATCGACATATTAGTGATCTTATGTTAAAATTACGTCATGAAGATGCAGTACTTACATCACGACCAGTAAAAACAATTGAACCTGGTAAGAATTTCTTTAGTTAAAAATTAAATATAATTATGAAATAGATACAACATCAATTAATTCGGATAATGTAATACAATCATCACGTCAACCAGTAGCTGCAACTACACAATTAAATCGACAAAGAAATCCTAGTGTGTCATCATCTAATACAAGTCTTAGTCAAGAACTTGCAATTAAATCAAAAGGGTAAGATTTTAATAAAAATTTTTACAAGAATATATTTTTTTTGTTTTGTTGTCTAGAAAATTTTCTATGGGTTATGTTGATCCATTAGGACGTTTTATTCGTGATCCCGATGTTGATTCTCTTGATTATATTTCATCTTCAAATCGTAAAACAATTTCAAATCCAATTCAATTTTTAACAAATTTAGTTCGTCATGATCAAGATGAACTTGTATGTGTTTCATTTTTCTTTATTTATTGAAATACTTGTTTTTTATTTTAAGGCAACTGAAGAAGCAGCAGCTCGATTTGCTGAATCATTTATTAACGAAATAACTAGTATGACTGCAAATTTAGATAATACATAATTTTTTTTTCTTGTTGTGATTATTTGTTTTTTCATCACATTCTAAATCAGTACTTTGTTTCATTTATTTTTATTTTTTTATTTGTCAGATGAGTGTGTTACTTGCTTTTAACTAGTCATTTGTCTTTCATAATTGTAATTTTCAAAAAACGAAAAACAAATCATTTCCATTGTTTCAAATAAATCAAACTGAATCATATTGAAAAACAAAACAAAAAAAAAAAAACCTGAAAATTATTTTAGAATATGTCATCACCATCTAAACGTCTTCGTAAACATTCACAGAATGAGTTTATATCATTAATGATATCATCGAAACGTTTACCATCATCATCATCATCATATAATCAAATAACTGAATTAAATTTATCAAATTTACAATTAATTAAAATTGATTCATTTCCATTTGAATATTTACCAAAATTAATTTCACTTGATTTATCATATAATCAGTTAATTTCAATAAATTTTGATTGGTCAAAATCTCATGAAAATTTTATTGAAATATTAAATATAAGTCATAATAAATTAGAAACATTATTATTTCTTAAAGATTTTAAATATTTAAAAACATTAAATGTAACAGAAAATTTATTTGGAAATATTGAAAAATTTTTATTATTATATCTTTGTCCAACAATTGAACATTTGATTGATTCAAATTATGATCAAATTGATGATAATCAATTAAAATTAGATCAATGGTTACAATTAATTGAAACTAAAATTGATCGTCTATGGTCATTATCATATTATGATAAATATAAACAAGAATCAATTAATGATAAAAATAATTATATTGTTAAAACATTACTTGATGATTTTCATCATGCTATGATAAAAATTTTTGAAAAACATTCGAATTTTTCTCAAATACATTTATCTCCATTAGGAAATTATTTAATTGGAAAGAAAATTAACGAACTTTGTCAATCATTACCAAAAAAAAATCAATCAAAAAAAAGTTTTAAAACACATTTAACTGATGATTTTAATGATTTAAAAATGAATACAAAAATTTATTTTGAACCAATTAAATTTCTTCGTTGTCATCAAACATCTGATAATGATTTAACAACAATATCTGTACGAATGTGTGCATTTGAACCAAATACATCTAATAGTATATTAGCTAGTTGTGGTGGTCAAAAAATATGTTTTATTAATTGTGATACATGTGAAGTAACACATCTATATGAAGTATCTTCATTACGTTCAACTGTAACGCCAATTGGACGAAAAATAAAAGATAAAAATGATAAAATAAATGCAGAATTTTTTTCTTGTTTATGTTGGATAGAAATTCCACAAGAAAATGAAAATTTGAAAGTATTAGCAGTTGGTGCAACAAATGGACACATTTATCTTTTATCACATCAATGGAAAATTATGTTTGGACATATTGAATTACCTGTACGTTAGATTTAGAACCAGTGAAATTTTTTTACAATTAGAGCAGACCTGTGGATTTGACCTTTTCAATCAGAACGAACCGGCCAATCGAAGGTTATAGACCTATGGTTTTTACCGTTTGAAAGAGCAATATCCAGGCCATCGATCTCTATAAAATTCATTAGGACAAAAGATGTTTTTTGTTTTACAGTTGCTTTTGCTTATTTTATAGTGAAAAAAAAAGGATGATGAGCTATAAAAAAAGTGCCAATTCAAAAGCAACTGTAAAAAAGAATCTTTTACGCTAATGAATTTTATACAGATCGATGGCTCAGACATTACTCTTTCCGACAGTGAAAATTACAGGTCTAGAACCTTGTTAACAGCAAAAGTTATTTCAGAAAACGGCAATCTGCCTTCTATTGTGAAACGGAGATTAGTTCTTTTGAGAGAAGTTTATTATTATAGTTTCAAGAAGAAATTTCTATGACTCTTAATAATAATTTCTACTGTAGTCAGTCATGTTCTATATATGCTAATACTATAAACGAAGAAAGAACTCTTATTCAATTTTTGCATATAATAACTCACAGCAATCTATATGCATTGTTTTGTCTGACTTTCTCAAGTAAAGATATGATTAAATTGGATCTATTCTTATCGCAAAATCATTGCTTAATACAACTCCAAGGTTTCTCGATTTGTAAAATAGTACTATTGACAATAGGAAGATAAAATGTGCTACGAAGTATACAGTACTATACGGGACTTCATATTCCGAGGTTTCTTAATACTTAAATATTTTCACAATTGTGTGATCCTAGTGGTTGTTATAACTTTCTCAATAGAAGAGAATCTTTTCTAATATTATTATATCGAAATGATGACTTGGAAACTATTAACTATCTGAGAGTTTCTGACAGTCGATTAAAACTAATTCAGAAAAGTACGCTCAAGATTTCGGATACAAAAAATCTATACTTTATACTGAATTTAACTTCTCATGGGTGGCTAACTTTTCGTGATCATAATAAATTCATGCAGTATAATCCGAGGCCCTTATCGTATACTGAGAATCCATGAGCTTAGTATTTAAACTTGGTATTTTGTGAAGCACAATCTAAAAGGAGTGTTGTAGTATATAGGGTAGAAACTTGGATCCACCCCTCCCCCATAGACCGTAACAGACGGGCTTCAGAGACCATCACACATCATGATGGGGTCTTTTGATACACATAGCGAGTATATATATCACTCGAATCTCATGAGACCATAGCAACTACTTCCTTATTGCATTTCTAGAGGATTGAGTAAAAAAATGATGTATTAATGAGTCCGAAGGCATATTGAAGAAAACAATATTCGCGTGATTAGTAATAACAGGGATATCGTGTTTCACATTTTAATCTCACAGGCGATTGCGCTAACAGATTTTGTTTGTGACTAGACATTTGTCAGTTGGAAGCTTCGAAGCTCATATTTCTGGATCGCTTAAGTCATAGAAATCGATAAAAACAAATAAATTAGATTAACTTCTATACCCTAAAAATGGCTAAAAAAAAAAGAACGATGAAAAACAATCACTTCCAATTGCTCTATAAATAATTATTTATTTTATTCATTCTTAGAATTCATCAATTAGTTGTTTAACTTGGCATTCAACAGATCCATCAACATTAGTCATTGGTTCTTATCATAGTGTTCGTTATATTAATATTCAATCTTATATTGATCGTCTTTTATCATTTATTCGTAAAAAAACTTCATCAACTGCACAATTTGATTATGTTGAATCGGCAATGTTTATTAATAAAATATCATCAACATATGTTTATAATTTTGATAATGGTGATGATACAATTCTTCATATAACTGATTTACTTTTTTATTCATTATCAAAAACAAATATTCTACTTCTAGTTGGTACAACTTCAGGTTTATTTATAATAAAAAATCAAACTCCAATACAATTAAAATTTCCAAAATCGATATGTACAAGTGGAGAATATATTGAATCGATTCGTTTAATTGATAATCAAACTCATTTAATTGCAATTAATATTCTTGGTTTTGATCAAATATATTGTTTCGATCTTGAACAATCTCTTTTAAATCAACAATTACATATTATTCTTACATTACCAAATCCTTATCGACAAATTCCAACTAAAATGGCAATATGTTTAATAAATAATGAAAATGATCATACATCAACAACAATGTCATTTGAATGTATTATTGGTAGTGATCATGGTTCATTTTTTTATCATCAAATTCGAATGAATTCAATAAATAAAAAATTAAAAAAACCAACATTTGATAATAAACGTTATGAAATTTCATGGCCACAAATTAGAAATTCTACAATACCTAGTCTTCTTTCAGCTAGTCTCAATGATAATTATCTTTGTCTAACAACAAATAATAATTTGATATGTATATATAAACGAAAGTAATGTAGATTATTTTTCTTTCTTTTTTTTGTTGTTGTTGTTGTTCTTTATTTTTGTGAAATAAAAAAAGAGAAAAAAAGTAGGTTTATTAAACAAATAAAGATGCATGACTTGAATTTTGTCTATCTTTAAAACGTTGTACAGCATGATGACCTTGTACAAATGTTTCAAACATACCAGCTAATTTCGATGCATATTTACGATCACTTTCAAGCATTATTTTACGATTACGTAATGCTCGAAATAAAATAAATGCCATTAAAAAATGATAAACAAGAAAAATAATTGTAAAGAAACTAAGTACATAATAATCAATCATTTTTGATATGCCCATATCTCGAATAAGAAAACCAATTATTGAATGCCATATAGAATTAAGTGAAATAAAAACTAATGAAATTAATGTATATTTATCTAATAAAGTTAAATAAGAAACAGGTGGAAGAAGACGAGATACCGACCAACGAAACATAATAGAAGTCAGTAAAAGTGTTCCTAAATAAAAGAAAAATAGTTTAATATTGACAAAAAAAAATAAATAAATAAATGCACCAGTAATTTGAAGACGACTATGAGGATATTCAGGTGCAACACCATAGACAGTAAGAGCAATAAGTGTAATAAGAAAAATAAGTAAATAAACATTCCAATAGAAATAACCAGGTCGACGAGCAACACAACAAGTTACTAAAATCAATAGTAATCTATACGAAAACTAATATTTATCATATAGAATTTTACCAAGATAAGTTGATTGACGTATAGGTCGAAAACTAAAATCTTCTGTTGTTATTGTTGAACGTGTTTCAATATGTTCATAAAGAAACCATTCTTGTTGTGCTATAAAAATTTAATTATTATTTATCGATTAATTCTATTTTATTTTAAAATTTACCTAAAAATGCTTCACGATTAACCATTGATGGTTGAAAACGATTTTCAACTAAAATACATTCTTCAATTGGACATCTTGTTACAATTTGTAATGAAAGTTGTTGAACATCAGCTGGAAAACTATTTAATTCAAGTTTTTCCCAAAATGTACCAACAACTTTACGTATTTCCCAAACATAAATTATATCATATTCTTTATTATTATTATCATGTATAGGTTCATCTAAATTATTAACTAATTCACTAGCTATTTCTTGTTTAACATCACCAAGTGCATTTTTAACATAAAGATTTGGATTCCATGAAGCTGCTTCTGGATCATATAACCATCGTGCTTCAATAACAACTTCAGCATAAAATTTTTCATGTAATGTATTTACCTGTTTGTATTTATAATAAATGGATAAAGATTATAAAAACAAAAAACAAAAATCTTACTTCACCAAGACGAATAAATTTAACACGAAGTGAAACTTCACGTGGTGGTTTTACTTTTGGTGAAGTATTTAATTTTTTTGAATAATTATCCATAATAACTTGTTGAGTTGGAAAATCTTGATGATCGATGACTAAAGAACAACTCTAGGATATATAAACCCAAACGAAAAAACAATAGAAAAACCTACTTGTACTTGCTGGTATTGTTGCAGATCTTGTACTAGAAGATAAATTAGATGTTATATGATTATGCGCAGATGTTCGATTAATATTTCCACTTGTTGCTGATCGTCTAGATTTTACTAATGGCATAGTTGTAAGTGGATGTGCACTTCGTTTTATTGATTCGAAATAGGAATCGGATCGTTTTGTATTCGACATTATCGAAATAATAAGTTAGAAATTTGATTTTGTAATAAATAATAAATTCTATATCGACTATCCATAAAAAAAAATCCAATGACGAAAGAAATAAAAAAAAGAAGAAGATGTATTCAGATAATAATAATGACAATAAATGTCCTTGATTAGAAATAATATAATCACTTATCTCATATTTTCCAATCTCGTAAATGCATTGATTTGATAAGATTCATTGTTTCCTATCAATTGCTTAGCATACATTTATGTCTCATATTTTTTTTTGTTTATGTTGTATTACACAAAAAAAAAGCACCAGATGACAATGAAAAATAAAAAAAGAAATCTAGTAAGACAGATGACGCACAATAAGGCAAAAAAATGTATAATAATGGAAAGAGGAAAAAAAGAAGAAGAATGTAGAATCAATTGATTTACTTAATCATTTTTTTTAACGCTTTTATTATTTAGAACATGAGTGACAACTGAAAATGTATCGATCTCGTTGTCATTCAGCGACCTCTTATAAATAACTCCCATCGGTATTACCAAAAGCGAATGAAGCGCTATGGATGCAAACAGAACAATTGAATTTTACTTGAAGTTTATTTTGAAAAAATAAAATAAAATAAAATAGATGGCTTTCATTAGAAATTCTCTCATTAAAGTAAATTATAAAATTCCAAAACAAAAAAAAAATGAATTTTATTTTTATGATAGCTTGCACCGTTGTCGACAAAATCGATTTTAACAGTACAAAAACGTTTTTATTTATTACTTCATGAATATGTTTCTATGGGATTACTTGAAGAAGCTGGAATTCGTGTACCAAAATATCGTATTGCTAAAACAGCCGATGAAAGCTATCAAATAGCTTCAAGTCAAGGTTTAAATTTTCATATATTATTCTTTTATAATATTAATTTAAATTTCTCTTAGAACTTGGTCATGATCTTGTTATCAAAGCTCAAATTCTTGCTGGTGGTCGAGGTAGAGGAACATTTGATAGTGGACTTAAAGGTGGTGTGAAAATGGTTTTTTCGTAAGATTTAATATTTATTTTTTATTATTAAGAAGGAACATATTTTTGTTTTTCATAGACCTGATGAAGCAAAACAAGTTGCATCGAAAATGCTTGGTCATCGTTTATATACAAAACAAACAGGTCGTGAAGGAAAACCTGTTAATAGTATAATTATATGTGAAAAATTATTTACACGACGAGAATATTATTTTGCATGTCAGTATTTTTCATTTCTTGTTTTGTTTTTTTTTTGAAATTCTAAGATTCAAGGTCTGAGTTTTCTTTTTCAGTGGCATTAGAACGACGATATGATGGTCCTGTAATTATAACATCAACTCAAGGTGGTTCACATATTGAAGAGATTGCTGCTGATTATCCTGAAGCAATTATTCGTCATCCTATTGATATTGCTACTGGTCTTGAACATAAAGATGCATTGAACATAGCAGAACAACTTGGATTTCGTAATGAAGCTCTTCTAGAAGTTCATCAATCTTTTACAACTATTTTTTTTCAAACTACAGTAGTTATATTTTTGTTTCTAGGCAGCTGATATAATGATGAAATTGTATAATTTATTTATTACAAAAGATATTGTTCTCTTAGAAATCAATCCATTAACTGAAGGAGCTGATGGAAAAATCTATTGTTTGTTTTTTTTTTGTTTCTTAAATAAGAATATAATTTATTTTTTTTTTATCTATAGGTATGGATTGTAAGATTAATGTTGATGATAATTCTGAATATCGACAAGATGCTGTATTTAAACAAAAAGATAATGCACAAAAAGATTGGCGTGATGTTAAAGCTGAAGAAGCTAATTTAAATTATATTGGTCTTGATGGTGAAATTGGATGTCTTGTTAATGGTGCTGGTTTAGCTATGGCTACAATGGATATAATTAAATTACATGGTGGTAATCCAGCTAATTTTCTTGATGTTGGTGGTGGTGCTTCAGCTGCACAAGTTAAAAATGCATTTGAATTAATTACTGTTGATCCACGAGTATGTTCAAAAAAAGAAAAAAAATTTTTGCTTGATTTATTTCGTTTTACTCGATTAGGTACAAGCTGTGTTTGTCAATATATTTGGAGGTATTATGCGATGTGATGTTATTGCTCAGGGTATTGTTGCAGCTGCTAAAGAACTTAAATTGACTATTCCAATTGTTGTACGATTACAAGGTAAATTATTTGTAAATTTCAATTTTTTTAAATAGAATTTTAATTGAATGATATAGGTACAAGAGTTGATGATGCTAAAGCAATTATTGCTTCAAGTCAATTGAAAATACTTCCTTGTGATGATCTTGATGATGGTGCTCGATTAGTAAGAATATTATTGTTTTAATTAAAAAATTATTTTTTGTATTTATTTCTAGGTAGTAAAATTAGCTGAGATTGTTAGTTTAGCTCGATCTGCTTCGATAGCTGTTCAATTTGAATTACCAATTTAATTTTTCTCTGTATCTTGACTATGTTTTTTTTTTTCCGTTACGTCTTTCCGATATGCTGGACTTTGTTCGAGTAGTATAGCGAATTTGTGTGTGGGTAATTTCGTTTTTTTTCCTTCCTTTCCTTCGCCAAAAATGTTTATGCTTGAGTAAACATACTCTTTTTTTTTCATAATACGGAGAAAAACAAACATATGTATGTGTTTCTTTTTTTAAACATTTTTTTTTTTCTATGAAATAAAACACTATCGAAGAACAAGCAAATGTATTTGACATGAAATTTTCATCTGGTTTATAATCATAGCTAAAATAGAATATTTTATTCATATAAATAAATGCATCATTTGATATTAAAAGAGAATTTTTTGTTTCGTGAAATTGTTGGTTAAATAAGTTTTTTGATCGATTATGCAAATTAATAATCATCGTTATTACGATTTCATAGAGAAAGTTCATAATTTGTAGTGTAAGTTTCATGATAACGAAATTCATAATCAAAATAAATCATCATTGTGGTCATAATATTCACCACTGTCATATCCACTCAATACTGGATAATATTCGGCAGGTTTACGTGTTATTTGTTCATAGTCTAGAAGAGATGGTATGATATTTGATTAAAAATACTTTAGATTTTCATCAAAGATTAAAACGAATATCAAAATCATCATTCGTATAGCATTCGACTCAATCGTTAAAAATTAAAATATTTTTTTTTTCTTTATTATTAAACTTTTCATAGCAATAGATTATTATGAAGTTCGACATAAACGTGTTAAACTCATCAAAGAATATATAAATTACAGTATATGCCTGAGTTTTTTATTTACACATTGACAATAAGTAGTTTTGTTTATAACAATTAGACGAACTTCATTATAACTATTAGCCTTGCCTTTTGTACCTTTGTAAGTTATTTAAGTCAATAATCATTATTAAGTCTATTTAATCAATCTCTATTACATATTTACATCTGAAATGACGAATTTTTTATATTTTAGTTCGGTCATGCAGAAAACAAATCGAATGAACATATCTCAATTTGATTCAATTCAGTCTTTATGTCTGATTTCTATCAATAAACATTGCATATAAAAATCGAAAATTAGAGTAAAGAAAATGGTCTATACGTACATTCACGCTCTTTGAAAATTGTATATTCCATTAGATCAGTTGCATAACAATATTTGCGACGATTTCCTAAAGGAAAGTTTTTAAAAAAACTGTCTTCATGACATTGTATCATTTTGAATAATGGATGAAGTTGTTGTATAATAAGAATATCGACTTGTTCATTTGTTTCGTCACAATATAATTCACAATCGAATTTTTTTAAATTAGATGTATAAATATGAAAAATTTCACTTAATTTTTTAAAATGGTATAATATCGATCGTTCACGAATCATTCCTGTGACACGCAATTCTTCTAAATTAGGCATATAGGGAAGTATCTTTTCGAGATCATTGAATGGATTTACAAGAATTATTCGCAGATATTTAAGTGACATATGACACTTATTGAAATTCAAAGATTGATTGATGGATAGTGAAAAACTCGCTTCAAACCGACGTAAATTAGGTAGAAGATTGAGTAATGGATCCAATATTGATACATTGGCAATATGAAGAGTAAGCGTATGAATTGTATTATTTGATGATTGGTTGTGCTTTTGAAATTCTAGTGTATGGTGAATTCTGTCTGAGAATTGAAGAACTTTAAGTGATGGAAAATGGTTGCTGTCAAGAATAGACAGCAATATTGTATCCCCACGGCAATCTATATGACCAAACAAGGAAAATTGCTCGAGATGTGGTAAGTGAACAGTGAATATCTATAATTATAACATATATTTCATATTTTTCTGTCAATTTCTCAATATTACGCGAAATAACATACACTAGTTCAACTTACTTGAGAATATTGTCTTTGCAACAGACGAGTATAATCGAGTTTCAATGAACGTAGTTTTGTATACAAATGTAAATTTAATGCGTCCCAAGGATAACAAAATTTGAGACGAATAAATTGAATTGGAAGAAAACTCTTCAGATAATCGAAATTTTGTTCTTCTTTTTTGGGACGTTCAATAACTATTCTTAGTTTTACCTTGTGTATAATATCATTGATTCGTGGATTATGTCCTATGAAACTTATCAAATCGATTGGTTTTAAATATTTGAAGATTTCAAGAAAAATTTCATTGGGAAGTATTTCAAATCGATTTGGAGTTGAAGATAGAATATTATCCATGATAATGAAAAAATTATTTTTAGAGTATAAAAATCAAACAAATTTATTCTTGTTGTCGGATGATTTATACTTAACTTGGAAAAAAAAACCCAATGATATTACTCATTGAGAAAGAATATTCCAAGTTTCATATTGAAATGTGACGAAATACTCTCCATGCATCGATTATATTTCGTCATTGTCAATCAAAAAATTCGTATATAATTTATTTAATTAATTCAAAATTCAATAATTTATCAAGTTCATTACTTGCAATGTTTTTTTTAAAGATTTTATCGATAATAGAGATCCCATGTATTTTTTTCATTGGTAGAATTTCACAAATGAAAAATAATTTTAAGTTATTTATTTATCTTCTACCTTCTGTTCGACATTGCATCATCTATTGATGAGCTGCATATGAAGAAGATTTGGAATCAGAAATAAAGAAAGTTGAGTCTACCATTTCTATTCTTGAGCAGTCTTAAATTTTTTACACACAGATGAAATCTTTTTTTTTGAATGATCAACTCTAGAAGATTGATAGAAAATTGCAGAAGAATTCATTTTTAAATAAACATGAATTAGCAGACACAACAAAAATTTATTCAATAAAATAATAACCGATTATATACGAACTACAGTTTTGCTATATAACTGCTTAAGAAAAAGTTACATGTAGATGAAACATAATAATGTATTCACAAATCATCGATATCAACTATAAACGATGGTAGAAAATGTTTTCTAGTCAAAATTCAAATTTACTAGTAGAAAGAATTCAAGTTCATCGAGAAGAAAATAGTTTCAGAATATATTTTACTAATAAAAATTCTTGGAGTGCTATCTATAATTACAATTTATCTCATAACTAGATCCAATTTGGATTCTGTGGGTAGTACAAGCAGTTGAGACGTAACAAAATTATAAGAGTGCATCGAAATCGACTCAATTCTATCAGTTTTAACAGACTTAAAAATTATCATGCGCTTTGATACAATACACCATGTTACATCACTTTCAAAAACAAAGCTGTGCTCATGTTAGAAGTTATGAAATATCCTATAACTACAAGATCTGATAGAAAAATCTATTGATTATTGTTCTCCATTATTAAGAAAATAATCTTTTCTATAGGTATGAATTGTAAGATTAATGTTGATGGTAATTCAGGATTTCGACAACATGCTGTATTTAATAAAAAAAAAAAAGGTTATGCACGAAAAGATTGACGTGATGTTAAACATGAAGAATCTAATTTAAATTAGTAGTTATGCCTACGATGGTTATAATTAAATTACATGATGTAGTGATCCAGCTAATTTTCTTAATGTTAGTGGCGGAACTGCAGTTGCAGCTGCACAAGTAAAAAATGTATTTGAATTAATTGTTGTTGATCCATGAGTATGTTCAAAAAATTGATTTTCGAATTTATCGATCGATTTATTTTGTTTTACTTGATTAGGTACAAACTATGTTTTTCAATAAATTTGAAGGTATTGTGTGCAGTACACAAGTTGATGATGCTAAAGCAATTATTGCTTCTGTCATTTGAAAACACTCGATCTGCTTCGATAGTTGTTCAATTTGAATTATCAATTTAATTTTCTCTATCTCGACTATTTTTCTTACGATACATCTTTTCGAAATATATAACATTACGAACTTTATGCTGAAATTTGCTCAGATAGTATAGCGAATTTGTGTATTGATTTAATTTTTTTTTTCCTTTCCTTCGTCAAATGTTTATGTATGCAGAAACATACCCAATCTTTTTTTTGACAACATTGTGAATAAAAACATATTTTTATGTCTTTTTTCTTTGGATACTTTTCCTTTCAAATAAAACAAGATGGATAAAGAAACAAATATATCTAATTTTCAGACTTCATCTTGCTTATAATCATAATTAAAACAAGATATTTTATTCATATAAAATTCAATGACAACAATTTCATTGTGTCAAAATTATCTATGTATAACATTTAAAATTTAAAAAACCTAGTTTCATTTTTCTAAACTTGTTAATTAAACGAGCTTTTTTTCTGCCAATTATCTAAATTAATAGTCCTCGCTATAAATATTCTATAGAAAAGATAAATCAGTTTTTTTTTGTATTGTTTAAAAATAGCCATGTTCATAATTGAGTTATTCATCATCGTCATAATATCCACCGCTGTCATCTCTACACGTATCATCCCAATACTCAAAAGAGTCGAATATTGTTCGCTTCCTATCTAAAAGACATGATATCATATATCGTATTTACCACTATTATATAATGATTACATATAAAAATTGAAAAATTACGTGAAATAAATTCTATATACTCACATGCATATTCCTTCAGATGTGAATATTTCGTTAGATTAGTCGCAAAACATTGATAGGGATAATCTCCTAAATGACGTTGTATTGGTTTGAAAAGTGGATGAAGTTGTTGTATAATAAGAATATCGATATGATCATTCATTCCATTACAAAATAATTCACAATCGAATTTTTGTAAATCAGGTGTATGAATATGAAGTATATTAGTCAATTTTGTAAAATGTTCTAATATCGACTGTTCACGAATCATTCCTGTGATATGCAATTGTTTTAAATTAGGCATATAGGGAAGTATCTTTTCGAGAGAATTAGATGGATTTAAAACACTTATTCGTAGGTGTGTAAGTGACATTTGATACATATTGAAATTCATTGATTCGTTAACAGATTCTGAAAAAATCATTTTCAATCGACGTAAATTAGGTAGAAGATTGAGTAAAGGGACTAGCATTGATCCACTCCATCTATGAAGAATAAGTGTACGAATTGTTGAATTTGGCGTTTTATTGTGCATGTGAATATCTAGCATATAGTAACGTTTTCCAGAAAAATGAAGAACTTTAAGCGATGGAAAATTATTGCTGTCAAGAATATGAGGTAATAATACATTTCCGAAAGCATATGGAACACTACATATGGAAAATTGTTCAAGATATGGCAAGCGAACAGTGAGTACCTATAACAATAATAATATACATTCGTACTTTTGTGTCAGTTTCTCGATAGTACGACAAACAAAACACACTAGTTCAACTTACCTGATCAAATTGATTTCTCAACAGAAAAGTACAATTGAGTTTCAGTGAACGTAGTTTTGTATACAAATGTAAATTTAATGCGTTCCAATGGTGATGTAATTCCAGATGAATGAATTGATTTGGAAGAAAATTCTTCAGATAATCCAAATCTTCTTCTTCGTGTTCTTCTTTTTTGAGACGTTCAATGACGATGCTTAGTTTTACATCGTGTATAATATTATTGATTCGTTGATTATGTCCTATGAAACTTATCAAATCGATTGGTTTTAAATATTCGAAGATTTCAAGAAAAATTTCATCGGGAAGTATTTCAAGTCGATTTGGAATGGAAGATAGAATATTGTTCATGATAATAAGAAAACTATCTTTAATATATAAAATTTAATCAATTTATCACTGTAGTCGAACGGTGTTTTTATACACCTTGCACAACAAAAACACACTAGTATTAATCATCAAAACAAAAAAAAGAGATATTTCATAGTTACATATATTACAAGGCTTATCATTTTATCAATTACATTTCATCATTGACAATCATAAGATTTATAGTAGCACTTAACGCACATCTTATTTAATTAATTAAATGAAAATTGAGAAATGTATCACAATCGCTACTCTCAATTTTTTTAAAGATTTATTCGATAGTAGAGATACTGCGTATTTTTTTATTTGTAGAATTGCACAAATGAAAATTAATATTATGTTATCTGCTTATCTTTCACCTTGTATATGACATGCGTATCATTCATCAAATCATCACATATGAAGAAATGTCAAAATCGAAAGGAAAGAAAATTGAGTTTCACATTCAAAAAAGCATGATGATTAATATTTGAAATGAATATATTTCTATTCTTGAGTAGTCTTACATGTTTCACACACACACCCACGCGAAATCTTTCTTAGATTAGTGAATTCGAAAGCTTGTGTAAAAACTGGCAGGAAAAAATTATTTAGAAATAAACATGAATCAGTAGAAAAAAAGAACTTCTTCAATAAAATATTAACCAATAAAATGTGAACTACTCTATCAACACATGATGAATAGATTATAGTTGAATTTAACGTTGGCATCCATTTTGTTAGAAATACTGCATTATGAAATTTCAATAGTATCCGAAAATAATCGTGATTTTAGACAATTCAACATTTTATGCTGTTCTTATTTATATAACCATACATATATTTCAATATATTTGAAATTTAGATCGTATTCTCAACATAATGCACATTTTAGTTCATCAGAATTTGAATTTGAATTTTTCTCGAAAATTCTTCAAGTCAAATGAACTCAAGAAAACATTTTTTCCATGAATACTAATGAAATATAAATTATTTGTTGATGAATCCTGTACTGATGATGAATATCTCGTTCGTTTTGATTTTTTTGTGCGTTTATCTTGACTCGAACTTTGGTTTTCGGAAAATCGATGAAATTCAAGATCTGTTCTTTTAGTTAGTTCATCTTTTTCACGTTCCATATTTTCCAATTTTGTTTTGCAACACTTTCTTCTCTCTTCTTTCATTTTAACACGAAGAGTGTGCAATACCTTTTTTGATGTTTTTTATTCCAACGGATACTATTCGTCGTCAATATGTGAAGCAGAATAGCAAGAAAACTTATGACACATAATCTTCCGTAGGAAATTATTTAAATATTTTGCGAATTGAATACCATAAAACTGGTGGAATATTGACACTCAATAAAAATCTTTATCTGATTCCCAAACGAAATGTCATATTTGCTGCATCATCTATTTTGTAATGAAACTGTATCTATTTTGCTTCACTCTTCTTTACTTTACTATGCTTTATAATAGCAAAATAGAAATAAAGTGTCATCCTTACTCATGCTCTTCATCTCTTTGACTACATGATACTTAGGGCTATCTAAAAGTAATGGCAAAGATACTTTACTTCCGTATAGAAAACTTGAAGAAATTTTCGTTTTATATGCAGTGATAGTACAAACAATGCACTATTTTTTCTATGGAATTTGATCATTCTTCAACTAATATCATAATAATAAAATTTTCATAAGAGTTGTTTTTCTATCAAATGTGACGGTTATACTAATGTATATTTAAAAAAAAAAGAGCGAGTGGATATTTTTGAAATAACTTTTCATAGAAATAAGATAGAGAGCTGTAGTTTGCATCATTCGAAAGAGGAAATGGTGATGTATTGAATCGTATATTATAGGTTTTCCTACTACGTTGTCTGAAGTTTGTTTAATCAATTTTCTAACTGTCGAAATAACAGGTTTTTTTATCGAAAACGAGACAGCAAAAAAAAACTTTTTTCATAGAAACTGCTAGAAAAATCACTGAGAGTTTCGACTAGAATACCTATAACTCCTGAATGATTAATTCTAAATATGTGATCTTCGTGCAGCTTTATAGAACTTTCATTGACGTTTTGAATACACATCTGGCAATTGAAGATTCGCTGTAAACTAGGGTACGGGTGGATACGAGTGTAGAATTTCTATTCTCTCACACCCACACTCCATACCCACACCCCACACCCACCCACACCCACGCCCTCACCTAGAATAGATCCTGTTCTATCGAAAGTTTTCATTATTTCTTCTGTTCACAACAATTGACTTGTGACTAACTCACCAATTTTAATTATCTCAACTAAACGATGACGATCAAATCGTCAAAATCACTGTTTTGTGGAATTTATTGAAGAGTCGAAAACCTTGGTATTATCTCGAGGCAAGGATCTCCCTAACAAACGTCGAACGAATCTCTAGTGACTCGCTGTTCTCTAGAACATCGCAACGCAAAGTATGAAGGTTGAATGCGTACGTGGCCAATAACAGAAATGTTGTACTTCACACTGCATTAAAAAATTATCTGCTTCATATTAGTTGATGTGATTTGTTATACTCTAAATTAAACTTTTCCTTCTTCTATTTCTCATAAACTTTCTATCAAATGAACAATTCTTCATGAGAAAAGCACTGTCTGTACATAGAATTTCCAATGAGATGGTGAAAAATTTTCTCAATGAAAAGGGACATCAACTTTAACGCTTAGCAGATACAGAGTAGAACATCTGCTTAATCTATGCCTTTTATTCATTTAAATTTACTGATGAATGCTTTCACCATTTCAAGATAAACTATATTAAGCATTTAATCTAAAAAATTTAATTTTATATTTGTAAAAATTCTAATTCAACACACTTTTTTTTCCTATTATCCAAATTAATAGTCATTGTCATTACGATTCCATAGAAGAGATAGATAATTTTCTTTGTATATTGTACGATAGTCAAGTCCAGAATTAATCGAGTTATGATCATCGTTATAATATTTACCACTGTTACATCTATGGATTTCTTCACAATACTCAGCTGTATCGTTTCTTGTTGGATTAAAATCTAAAAATAATGATATCATATTCAATTAAAATTAATTTAAACGTCTATCGATAAATTTTGTCTATCATATATATCGTATTTACTACAAATAATTATATAATCATTGCATATAAAATTCAAACATCATTTGAAGAAAACTTCTTTATACTCACATGCAAACTCCTTCAAAGTTGTATGTGTCGTTAGATCAGTCGTATAACATTGACTTAAAAATCGTCCTAAATGACATTGTATTAGATTGAAAAGTGAATGAAATTGTTGTATGATAAGAATATCAGCTTGATCATTACATCCATGACAATATAATTCACAATCGAATTTTTGTAGATCAGGTGTATGAACACATAGAATTTTACTCAAGTTTTCGAAATTCTTTGATATCGAATGTTCAGGAATCTTTCCTGTGACACGTAATTGTTTTAAATTAGGCATATATGGAAGTATCTTCTCAAGATCATTGAATACATCCATAAGACTTATTCGTAAATGTTCAATTGATGTGTGATACATGTTAAAATGCAATGATTCATTAATAGATTCTGAAAAACTTGTTTCAAATCGATGTAAATTAGGTAGAAAATTGAGTAAAGGACCTAACATTGAAGCATTCCATTTACCAAGTAAAAGTGTACGAATCGTAAGATTTGGTAATTGATAGAGCTTATTAAAATCTAGCATATAGTAAAATTTTCCAGAAAATTGACAAAATTTAAGTGATGGAAAATGTTTGCTGTCAAGAATCAAAAGTAATAGTTCTTTTCCGAAGGAATATGAAACATTACAAATGGACAATTGTTCAAGATATGGCAAGGTAACAGTGAGTACCTATAATAATAATAATAATAATGACGTATGCTTCATACTTCTGTATCGATTTCTTGATAGTATGACATGTAAGACACAGTCATTCAACTTACTTGATCAAATTGTTGTTCCAATAGAAAAATGCAATCGAATTTCAATGAGCGTAGCTGTGTATAAGAGTGTAAATCCAATGCTTCACAAGGATAACACAATTCTAAACGAATGAATTGATTTGGAAGAAAACTCTTCACATAAGAGAAATCATTTTGTTCTTCAGAATACTGAATAATGATGTTTAGTTTTACACTATGTATAATATTATTGATTCGTAAATTGTGTCCTATGAAACTATGAAGATCGATTGGTTTTAAATATTTGAAGATTTCAAGAAAAATTTCATCAGGAAGTATTTCAAGTCGATGTAAAGTTGAAGATAGAATATTATTCATGATAATAAGAAAATGATCTTTCACATATAAAATCAAATAAATTCACTATTCTCCTCGAATGGCTTTCACACACCTTCTACAACAAAAAAAAAAAACCCACTGGTATTAATCATCGAAAAATTTCCATGTAACGAAAGATTTCTTATTCATTGATGATATGTTATGATTGGCTATGAGAGAGTTTATAGTAGCATTTAATTCATATACAATTTAATTAATTAATTGAAAATTAATCAATTTATTAAGTTCGCTACTCTCAATGTTTTATAGGATTTTTATTGGTAAGAGATGCTGCGCATTGTTTTTTTTTTCATTTGTATAATTCTACAAACGAAAAGGAATGTTAAGTTATCTTCTTATCTTTTACCTTCTATTTGACATGTCTATCATCTATTGGTCTGACACATATCGACGAGATTTGAAATCAAAAGTAAATAAAGCTAAGTCTATTAGTCAAAACAGTACGATGAATAATATGTGAAATGAATGTGCTTCTGTTCTTGGACAGCCTGACATGTTTTACATAGACGCATAATGTTTTTAACAGTAGGCAACTTTAAAATATTCGTACAAAATAGCATAACAAACATTAATTTTCAAATAAATATGAATTAATAGAGAAAGAACGTGTTCGATCAAAAATATTAACCGATAGAATACAAAGTACCCTTTCAACATATGACTACTAATAAAATGTTAGATCTTAATGAAATTCTCGTAATGAAACTCGGCTGTATAGTGTATTTTGGTCACTCATGTAGCTACTTCTCATAACAAGAACGATATATTTAGAGAGAATTTAACAAACTCTATCGAACACATTTATGATGACTATATAGATGAATTTAATGTTCGCATCTGTTTTCAAGAAATAATGTGTTACGAAATTTCAATAGTACTCGTGAATAGTACTAATTTTAGACTATTCAACATTTTGTGTTGCTTCTGTACATATACCTACTCGTCAGAGATGGGATCGATTCATGTTTTTCTTGAATCGAATCGATCAAAGTCAAATATTCTTAAAACTTACTATCAGTTCGTACATATATTGGTCGCAAACTGTCTTATTGAGGGAACATTTTTTATGCATAGTGACATTTTGAATAAATCACCTCGCAACAGCTGTGAGATCTTTGTTCCATTTGTAATTTATTTCTCTATATATCAATCTTTGCGACGACTAAACAACCATATATAGTATGAGAAAAAGCGGATGGTATATAAAGTTCTTTGAGAGCAAAGAAGAGGAAAAGAAAAGCAAAAGTCCAACGCATAGATCTAATCATAGAGAGAACGAGAACAAGAGAAGCAAATCATGGCAGACAAAAACCTTATGACCGTATCCAAATAGATACAGAACATAACAGAGTTGACTCTATACAGAACTTTTTAACAAATGAGTATTTTTTTTCAAACCAAAATTTGCTACTTATACAATTGGCAACGATCAATAGTTCCTCAATCCCTTAACTAAGATCTTGTATTTGTTTTTGTAGATTTTTATTGATTTATGTGAGTTAGTGATCATCAAATTCGATGCCCTACATAGACTATTTTTATGTCAATAGAAAGGATTCTCTACCCTATTTCTATTAATAGTCCAATGCTATTTCTTCTATGATTTCATAAACATAGATACAGTATTTTTGCAACATCTGAATCTCTTTGAATGTGGTATTGAAAAGTTATCCTTTCCGCTTACAATGATTAATTGTTATAGTATGAAAAATAGAAATTGCTTCTGAACGAACAAGTCTTACATGTATTTTCAATAATATAAACTGCTCGATTATTAGTACCAAAAGACAGTTAATAAACAAATCTGACATCAGAAACTAATGTCTAACGCTACACCAATCGGTTTCAGTAGGTCATAGATCAAGAGAGATAAAAAAGAAAAGAAAAATTTTCATAATGAAAATATCATATAACAATATTTTAAGGTATCACTAACTTTGTGTACAATAACTGTTTTGATCAATACAATGAAAAGATAATCTAAATAAATGCATTAGTTTTTCGGTTTGCGATAGAAGTAATGCGACATTCGCATAGTTGAATAGACCAATGATAATAGAAATGGAAAAATCCATATTTGTCACAAGATGCGTGTCCATCCGAGAGAAAAGAAAAAACTAATTGACGATACAGCAGCATTAGTAGAGGAGAATACCATGTGCGACGTATTTGTCTATAGAAACGTATTAAAGCATTAGTTTTGCATTCTCTCTTTTTCTTTGGGACCAATCTTCATATGTGGTCTTATCGAGGTGCTCTTGACAGGTATATTACAATACATCAACCAAACGCTAAGAGCGTGCGATTTAACTAGGGTTGCAGAGCGTTATATTTATAATTACTATGGTCTTGTAAATGTTGAGAATCCATTATCATATCACAATGCAGAACAACCTGAAAATATAACTAGTGAATGTCGCCTTTTTTTCTGATTTTATGCACTTATTTCCATCTGGTAAACTTCTATTATCAAAATCAATGATTGTTCAAGCACTTCGAGGTGCTGAAAACACTCAAATGAGACAATGCATTATTGCGAGATTTCTACAAAATAATAAAATTCTTCTTACAATATATGGTGCGAATATTAATAATTATTTAGATAATTTTGTTGAAAATTTTGACATTTCTGGTCATTTTTATGATAAAATTCGCAAATATTGAACTAAAGAACATTTCTTACAAGTCATTTTGACTGAAATCGCTCGACCTTTCAACAATGAAAACAACTTGAAAATTTTAGAAGAAAAGAAATCTTCAACAATATTACAAACTCGTAAAGAAGTAGCAGTTCTATTAAGTTTTTATTATATAGGAGATCCTATTATTTTATGCAAAATCGTTAATCAATTACTGCATGAAATAACAAACTGTGGCTTGGCATGTTGGAAATTTAATTGTAATGATTTTCAATCAAGTAGTAATAATCAAGAATTACTCCTTGCATTAACAGAAAAATATCGTAAAATTAAAGTCAAACGTCACACTCAATCTGTTGATGATTGCTTAAGACTACTAGTAGCAATGCATAAAAAAATCGAATATTCACGATTAACTATTTTGGAACGTTCTTATCGTGATCAATTTTCTTTGTTAATTAATTTCTTAAGTACATTGAATTTGACTGCAACAGTTATAGTGGATTCATTAGATGAAAGTAAATTTTTCTTTAATCAGACAGATCCAATTAAGTACTTTACAAAAATTTGTTGAATCTATAACAAATGATGAAATTTTAAACTTAGCATTAGGCAATTGGGGCTAAGGTAATAAAGGAAAGAATTCTTTTCGATTCTATATATTTATTCCTAAAAAACTAAATTCCTCACTGAATATTTCATGGAGTCATCCCGACAAAATACCAATTACTGATGTAAGATGGGATGAATTACAATTAATTAAGTAATTATGTTGATTATATATTTGATGATTTACGAACTCATGCAAAAAACCAATGTAAATCTTTACCTGATGTATGTTCTTTACTGGGTGAAAAATAATTATGTATTGAAACAATGAAACAATTACGGCATCCTCGTGATTTTCATATATTTTTTGATGTGTTAAGTAAACAAATGAGTAGTGTTTGTACATAACGTGATTCATCATTCAATGGTACTCTAGAAGGTTTGAAAATTGCATTGGAAAAAAAAACAAAATCAAGAGTTTTAGAAGAATAAACTTATGGATGGTTTTTTTTTATACAGAAATATTACTTCATTGAAATTTTTTGAGCTTTCATAATCTAAAGTATTCATTATATTGATTTTTTTTTATTTGAAATAAACACATATTTTACCGCTAAGATTTAGTTATTGATTATATTTTCAGCTACCTCTTATATCATTGCTATTTAATCTCAAGCACTACTTAATCATTATTCATAGCTACTTAATATATATTCATAAGTAAATATTTTTATTTTTCACAACGTATAACTACAAATAACACTCGTTCGCGCGATTCGCTTCACTCCTCGACTGAATATTCGGCTCTTTCGGTATTATATACTGCTTCACAGTTCTCAACAAAACTAGTATCCAACGTTTGAAAAAGGTGGGTATGAGTGTAGCTATGGTACCCTCAGAGAGCTCTCAACAGGTTACTCATCATAACTCCCAATAGTCCTCAAAAAGATACCGTTGGCATCCTGAGATAAATCTTAAAGTGTTACCCTTAGTACCCTAGGTATCCCTTAGAAAGTTATAGATGAGATCGCTATATAGCTCTTCAAACGTTACAAATACCATTCCTTGCTTGAGTAGTAATTAGTTGAGCACTAATTAGATAAGTACTAATTAGGTAAGTATTAATAAAGATAAGTACTCATTATTGAGCAGTAATTAGGTGAGTACTCATTAGTTGAGTGCTAACTAGGTGAACACTAGTTAAAGTGAGTATTAATGAGACGAGTATTAATTAAGGTGAGTACTAACTAAGTGAGTACTCATTAAGATGAATACTTATTGATTGAGTACGATTTCATTAATTATTAACTATTTAACAATGACGTATTGCTCTCCACCTACACTCCCAGTCAAAGCGGTTTTACTGTTCTAAATCTTAAAACATAGACTGAATTTGATTGGTAAATATAGATGCATAAGTGAGCTCGGAATTACGAGTTTACGTGTCAACTTCACTTTTTCTGACCTAAATAATATATTTGTCTTTGCTGTATAAATATAAATAATGGATTATCTTTATTTTATTAAGTAGAGATAAATTAACACCCTCTATTCCTGACTTGGATTTTCAAAGTGCTTTCCTTTTACGTGTTCAACCGGTTTTTATTTAGATTTTTCTATTTATAGTCTGTATAGGTTTTTAATTCTTACATTGCAGGAATCATGTCACCACTTACATCGTCAAAGTGTTTACCTAAAATTGCTTCAGCCCTTTCCGTTCGGTATGGTTTTATGTGCTCAAAAAAGGCGATAAGCATTCATCCACATTTTTATTTAGCGAATTTAAGCGTAACAAGAAATATTTTGACGAAAAAATACCGTTGAATTTTCATCATTGCGATTGTTAGTATAAGAGCCTTCCTCAGAATCGATTTATCACTTAGAACAGCTCGTTTTGGCTGAAACTTAAAGGAATGAATGGTCCTAATGGGAAACGCTTGTAGTAAAAATTTTCGCCTGATATACCCTACTAGATCGAAATTTTGGCTTGTTTTTATATCTTTCAGGAGAATCGAAATAATTTCATCGTTATAAGGGGTACAGAGCTCGTACTGGTTTCAAATTAAAGCCAGTCCCTGTGCGCAACTTGAGGGTGTGGGTATAGATGTGGGTGTGGCTGAGTGTGTATGTGCGGTGTCGATGAAGATAAGACACACACTCATACCCGTCTTATTCTCGACGCTTTAGTCGCGACTGAAGTTCCCGTCTCCATTCGTTACACCCAACTACACTTGTTTTCAACTGTTCAAATGAGATTTTGATTGACTTCATTTTTTTTTGGTTGAATTCTGAGGAGGACCTAAGGTGAATTTTTCGACAAAAATGAAAGTTGTCCGAACAATTTGAAACGCATACAGGTCGACTCAGTTGTTTATGCTGATTTCAAATATGCTATTTGTTTTGACTAGAAAAGTAATGAATGTGACAAAAAAAACCGGCAAATATCAATCAAAAAATGCATACTTTTGCCCATCTGAAGAAAAGAGCTTCGACTCCAAACATATGAGTGATCGTAAATTCATCGATTCGAACTTCTCAAACATTCTTGCCCGTCCATTTTTGGCTCAACGAAGAATTAGCTCAAAACACGAAGAAATATTATGCTAATGATCAAACTTGTAAGTGACATAAATACTCCTAATTTAAGATTTCGCGGTAATATTAATATACGGTTAGATTTATCAGCTCAAGCGCTACAAAACCTGACAATTTTTATACTTCTTTCTGAGAAAAGAATAATAAGTGGGACAAGATAGTTCGTTATGCATCCCTGCCCTTTATTACTCCCGTCGAACGGTTTTTATATGAATTGCAAAATAAAAATCCACTGATATTACTCATTGATAAAATTGCAGATTTAATATTTACATGTAACGAAAGACATTTCATTTGTCAATTATATTTTGTGATTGACAACAAGAAAATTCATACGTAATTTAATTAATTAATTGAAAATCGAACAATTTATAAAATTTATTACTATCAATGTGTTATAAGATTTTTTTCAATAATAGAGATACGACGCATTTTTTTCATTTGTAGAATTGCACAAATGAAAAAGAATGTCAAGTTATCCACATACCTTTTATCTTCTATTAGACGTGACTATCATCCACGAATGAGTCACGTATAGAGAAAATTCGGAATCTAAAGTACAGAAAGCTAAGTCCAACCTTTAAAAGAGTACGATGAATAATATTTGAAATGAATGCATGTCTATCGTTGAGTAGCTTTGAATGCGTTAGACACACGCGAAACCTTTTTATTGAGTGATCAACTAGAAAAGTTGTGTAAAAAATAATAGAAAAACTCAACGAACTCTATCGAATAGATCAGATATGAGTGTAGTTGCATTTTAATGTTCACATATGTTTTCGAAAAATACTGTGTTACGGAATTTCAATAATATTCGAAAGTAGTGGTGATTTTAGGCAAGAACTGTGGGTCTGGCAGACACCTGTTAGATCACTAGGATGTCTGCTGGACTAAGCCAAAACTTCAAATTTTAGGTTGATCTGATCCGTCGATATAATATTCTGTCTAACTCTTAAGTTTTGAAAATCAAATGTTGATGTATCACCTTATTGCCCGAGGGTAGTTTGACAAATTCATTCGTTTGCAGAAATAAGCGCTCGAGTTGAACGTAAAGGTCCTGGTGGCAATTTTGAACTATGCATATATTTCGAATAAGCATTGTATTTTAAATAAGATAGAACATTAAATTTATCGAAACTTGAATTTTGATTTTACTCGAAAATTCCTCGAGCTAAATAAAATCGAAAAAAATGTTGTCTTTTGATACTAATGAAATATACATTATTTGATGCGGAATATCTGGTTGGCGTTGATGCTTTTCCATTTATCCTAATCCAAACTGTACTTTTTTTGAAAACATAAAATTTTATTATGAACAATATTTTTAGTTTTTTTTTTATGTCTATTTATATATCGTTTTATTTCACATTAAAATACTAAATTTTCAGCTTGTCTAAAAGAAAAATTTCATTCTTTCAAATTCTTTTATGGTTGATATTTTTTAAATAACTCAGTTTTGGTTAAAGAAAAATCAGTGAAATTCTTACTGACAGTAGATCTAGAACGTCTCTATCTATGATAATAATTTCAAAGAGTTTGCATATAATCATTATGGAGATACAGATATTACAATATAATACAAAAAAGATATTCCATAACGTTTAGTCATGCCGTGGTGTAATATGACAGTAAATACTTGTAGAACTTCTTTGAAATACTGTATATAGTGGCGGACATAAGTTTAGAGCAGTTGCATTTCCAAGTTTCCTTTCCGATGGTAATAACTAGTAAGAATCACAAAAAATATTTATGTGGCTGGAAGGGTTCTCTATTAGGATTGGTAGACTCGACGACTCCGACAAAACTATTTGGATAAGGGTCTGCGAAAAATGAAGATCCCAAAGCCAGCTTTCTGTTCTTTATCGAACTACATCAATTTACAGAGAGTCCAAGAAGCCCTTTTCTCTTCGTTTTATATTGATAATTTCAATGTTTTTGACGTGCTTGATGTTTTGGGACTTTCTATAAATTGATTGCAGTTCGATGAAGAAGCCGAAAATATCTCATTTTGCTTTATCAAATAAAATCTTTTCACAAAAACTTCAATCGATATCAGAAAGCTGATTTTGAATCTCTTGGATTTCCAAACAGCTCTACTCAAGCAATTTTATTTGAGTTCTTAGTTCTATCAATTCTGATAGAGAATCCTTTTAGCTACAGAAATGGTTTTCAGATTCTTGCTAGCTATTACCATTGAGAAGAAAACTTCAAAATACAGTTACTCTAAACTTTTGTCCGTCGCAATGTATATCACAGGAGGCATTTGAGAATTTCATTGTCAGTATTTTCCATATTTCTTCATTTGACTGTGATACATTTTTATCGGATGATTGCGCTTTGAATTCTCTAGAAAATATAATAAATTATTCAGTTTCGAAAATTGCTTGAGGGAAAACTGAGACGTTAAGATTAGAATAAATTATCGAAAATAAATCTAGCACGCTCTAAATGAAGTGATTTCATTGACAACAAAAAATTACCATATATCAACAGTTAACACCGTTTGGTCTCTTAACTTTCTCATTGTCCACTTACTATTCCGACAAAAAAAGCAATCTCTCAAATGAAAAATGATACTTTGCATAGAAGAAATGGATATCAGAAAAGTAAATTGCCTGTGAAATGAGATGTTAAACAGTAATCATTCAAATTGTTTCTTGAACTATAGATCTTAAGTCCTTCTATGCAAATGACATGTGAAAATCAAAATTTCATCGCAATGATAGACTATTTTCATACATATGATCAGAGAAAAGGCGTCTCCTACGTATTCTCTTTGAATTGCTGAAATCTGCAGATTGTTAGCTGCCTGTACTCTCGACTTATTCAATTTTTAAATAAATATCTTAAAGTTTCGTACCGACAGTAGTTGTTAGAAACATAGTACTAGATGTTATCATAAGCTTAAGACGACATTCCACTTTCCAGGAATAACTCAATGAAAAATTATCAAACTTTCAAGATGGATAGATTGCAATAAGTAGAGCAAAAGTTATGATAGACTCAAAATTCCAAGATGCTTTCTTCAGAGAGATGTGAAGGTCGTAAAGCCCCAAAGCTCTCTTCTCGTAAAACTCTATACTTCATTTTTTCGAAATGCAACTTTGTTTACAATAACTAGGATCAAATCAGGATCTGTGTTTTTTTTTTCGTTTAAAAATATCGTTCCTAGAGCTCATGAGAAGCAAAATAATAGAAACACCACTTTCTTTTTCAATGGTACAAATTTTTTCGTAGGCAAAAAATTTTGAAGAAAAAGAAACGAGGGAAAGGAAGACTTGTTTTTTGGTTCAAAAATTGATTTCGAAAAAAACAATTTTCCTGTATATATCAAGGCTCATTTTTCTTCAACTAAAGTAATCGAAAACTGAACATGTTAGAGATCCATAATTTCAGCACTTTTAGAAATTATCATTAGAAGAATTTTGCATACAAAGAATACTCGTAGCACGAATTTTTCTGACAAGAATTTCAAGAGCTGGGTTCTAACAACGGACACTTCGAAACCATATTATCATATTATTCTCATAAATGAAACTGAACCAATGACAAAAAAATGCGAGGTACTAGCCTTTTGACACTGCACTTACGTGGGAACCTTGCCAGATGATAGATCGCTTTTCAGATAAGTCTTATCTCATTTGGTAGTACCTATTGACACCGAGAAAAAAACCTAAAATGATTTGTACTCATGGATATTTCATAGAAGAAACATCCATGGGCACAAATCATTTTAGACTCTTTTTCTAGTGTCAATAGGTACTACCAAATGAGATAAGATTTATCTGAAAAACGATGTATCACCTGACGAGATTCTCTCGTTACACCAATATCAAAAGACTCATTCATTATTTTGTCCATTTTTGTTTCTCGAAATACTTTTTGTTTTTTATTTTAATAAAAGAACAATAGCAAACATAACAAAATGATTTGCTTGATGATGGTCAATGTATAAGGTCAAAAACTACAAACTTTCCTTTTTTGTGTATGTGATTCTCCATTCGATTTTACACAAAGTAGGTCAAGTATTTATATGCTTTATCGAATTGAAAACTAACCGATACTTATAACTTCGCATTGTTCATTTTTTTTTTTCGTTTATTAAAATGTTGAAACGACACAATCATATCGAGAATAATTTAATTTTCCAGTAAAAAAAAAACCGAAGAGAAATTTTTCTATCTTAACCAATAACCATAAAATATTCATTTGCAATTTTTTCTAATTCATAAAAACTATCATAAAGATACTTCTTTTCTTTTGTTAGCAATATGTTCATTATTTATATATCTAGCTTTGAGGAAGAAGAAAAAAAAAGAGTACTTAAGCACGCAACCATATTTCTTTTAGAATAATTTATATCTTTCTCTAATATGCAGTTCATGTTTATATTTAGTTGCACATTGTGCAAAAAAAAAATGCATGTGCATGCGCGCGGAAGCAAAAAAACGAGCGAGAGATAGAGGAATACTAAAAAGAAAAGATAGAGAACAAGGCAAAATAGAGCAAAGAGAGAGAGAGAGAGAAAAAAAAATACCAACAACAACGACCAAGCAAGCAAGCCAAAAAAAAAACGAAAATGATACCTGAGATACGAGGTGTACAAAAAACAAAGCGCGCATACACCACTAACTTTTCATAGAAATAATGCAATGAGAAAAACAACCGGGTTGTTCATTTCTGTGTATGTATGTATATATATGGTCGAATAATACAGGATGATAATAATAATAATAATAATAATAATAATAATAATAATACACTGATATACTGTTATCAAAATTCAGATACAGTAATAACAGTTGAGGAGAGAAACAAAGAAGAAAAGACGAACATGGCAATGGAGTATGCAATGTTATTTACAACAAAATAGGAATGTATACATTATACATGTAATAAAAATTGATGATGAAGAGAGACAAAAACCGGTGAGAAGTATTCACTCAGCGGGACTTGACACAAAAAACCAAACTTCAAAGTAATAGTTAAGCAACGAAGGAAAGAAAAATCAATAACGTAAAAAAAAAGAAAACACTAGAGAGTGAAAAAGAGATATTGCGTTTAACATACAAAAAAACCACCTGATGAATAAGTCTAAAATTTTATCCATCATGTGTACCAATTTCCATTGGTGTTCGATCATGTGTACTTGATGAACAACAATTACGTAATGGTGAACCACTACCACTACTATGATTTGTTGTACCAAATACACTTGATGATAAAAACCATGATATACCACGATTTGGTGATGATGTTGTTTGAGTTGGTGGATCACTTATTTGTTGTGGTATATTAATACTTGCTGATGATAATTTAACATTTGGAAGTGTTTGTGATGATGATTTTGTTGTTGGTGTTGATGGTGTATTTGCAATATGTGTTTGTGGGTGTTGGTGTTGTTTAAATGAATGTGTAAAACGTTGGGATTTAAGACGTCGTACAGCTTCTTTAATTAAATTTCCTTCATCAATTAAACGTTGTAATAAACTTGGCAAACGACGCTTTTTATCATTATTTGAATGATGTTGATGATTTGATGAACGATTTGATGTCGATGATTTCCAAGCACCTGTTGATGCACCTTCTGTATTATTATTATTATTATTATTATTATTGTGTAATGGTTCAATACTGCCAGATTGAAGACGTTTTAAATTTGTTGCTGGTGATGGATTTGATTGTTGTTGTTGTTGTGGACCGAAATGACGACGACAACTTGAACGAAATCGTAATATTTCAGTTAATTTATCCTAAATAATAAATTTACGATTATTATTATTATTATTTAAATAAATATCTTTTTTTTTTTACCAATAATAAATTTAATTCAGGTGTGGATGTTTCAATTTCAGTTTCAGTTTCATTCGACATTAATGAATGATTATCAATTGGAACTGGAGATGTACGATCAATTGAATACATGAATATTATATATATATATATATGAAACACACTCGACCAAATTGAAATATGCAATAGAGGACGAGTGTTTACTAATAATCAGCCGTCAATGAACATTATTTATATTATATCTTAAATAATAAAAAAATAAATGAGATGTAGACAACAACAACAACAACAACATAAAAAAAACAGAAATAAGGAATGAGTCAGAACTGACTTGATTGGACAATGAAGACGAGCGACGACATATTGTCGCCGGTCGGCAGTAGTAAACGGGGAAATGATGAAGAAGAATAATCACAACGAGAGGGGGCGCGCAACTCACCATGATAAAAAAAAAAACAATTTTATGTTTCGCTTTTATTTTATTTCGAATATAAATAAACATATTCGTTACGAAAGACAAAAAAAAGGCCAAAGATAAGATTAAACTCAATATGTTATGTTCGCTTTTTTTTTAATATATTAAAAACTAAATTTGCAAAAAAAAAAGAAAAAAACAGCAGACTATATTTAACACCTTACATTATTTGAGTATTCTTGATTGAAAATAAAGAACTTTATATCTGTATGCGCATGTGTGCATCTACGAAATCAATTTGACAACTTTACTATTCACAACACAAGCTACTATTTCTTTACCTTTTCTTTCTCTCTCTCTCTTTCTCCTTTCTCATTCTATTTATATATTCATTCGAAGTAGTAATCGTTACCGCTGCCGCCATTGCCACTGCGGGATGCCTTTGTATGCTTGAAAACAACGCAAACGCATGCACACAACTACAATAGAGCAAGCGAACGAGAGAGAGAGAGAGAGAGAGAGAGCAGACCAATTTCTAATAACATAAAACGCCAAGTACACGATAGGGAGGAAAGAGAAAACTAGAGTTATTTAGTAGAGCAAAAGAAAGGAAAATGAACAAACATTAGAATATACGATTGGATCATACACATACATACATACATACATACACACACATATATATATATATATATATATATATATATAGTAGATAGCTCGTTGGCAAAAACAATAGTCACATCTGGTGCACAACATACAAATTCACGGCTAGTTTGACACGATGAGTAGCTCTGATACATGCACGCCGCCTTAATAATAACTGTGTATGCATGTATGAATGTCGAGAGACATGTCAAAAGTGGCATCGTACTGCTGTTGCTATTATTACTACAGAACTTGCTTTCTCCTTCGTTTTTCTTTGCCTGTATGTTTTCTCTCTCTCTCTATCCCTCGCGCTTTCCTTTTCATATAATCTTTTTTTCGCACATTTCCTGTATGCTCAGAAGATGATAAATGAAGAGCAGAAGAGACACACATACATACAAATCACTGGGCAATATACACTACTATAGAACAAAGAAAGATAAAATAGAAATAAATCAGATACACACTCACATACCGATCATTTCATAGCAAGAATTTTGGAAAAACAACTGGATTTAAACCGTATGTTACTATGTATTGGCATATAGCCAAAATAGGAAAAAAAAACTTATCGTTCTTCGAAACCTTTTCTGTCATCATAAAACAATGTATAAACAACACGTATGGCTTAATGTTTGACAGTTTTTATATTATATACAAAGAAAAAAAGATAGTTAAGTACATACATATACATATATTTGGTTTTCTGTCAATAAGCTCACGTATATAACGAATATGTTATATGTATGAATGAATGAATGAATGAAGCATATTGAAAGAACGAACAGCAGTTTGTTCTGTCAAAAAAATGAAAGATAACTTGAATATATATATATATATATGCTTGTCTTTATCTTCATTCAACTGTACTCATAAGACTTAACTTTTGAGTACATAGTACAACGACTCACATTTCAATCGGAGTAGTATACAGAGAAAAAAAAGGGGACTAGTTCAACTTACTTTTAACCGATAAGAGAATACGATGAACGAGTCGTAATGGGAAATTGAATGGGCAATCGAGCAAAGAGGAAAAAAAAACGAGAGAGTTAACGATCAACCAGTTATCAGCAACAGAGTGCTAATGTTCTCACTTAATGATAATGCTATTGTCGTATTAGTTTCACTCGAAACTTATCATCGAATTGGTTCATTGCAAACGAGGCGTCATGTTAGGAAGAGAGAGCGAGACAGAGAATAAGAAGAGCACGCTCGTGTTACCTTTTTATTCTTGACATTCTTCTAACACTTCGCAATTTAATGTGATGGATGTCGAAACGAACGAATAACGTTAACGACAAAAACAAGCTGTGGCAAGCATCAGCAGTCCAATAACGGTGTTGGTAGTAAATACGACAAGTGCATATACAGAGTAAATTTACATATAAAGCATACGTGCACATATACATACAAATGCGCACATAAAATGCCGCATAAATTGAAAAAGTAGAACGTAGAGAAAAAGAAAGAAGAGGCGGCAATCGATGACTAATAATAATAATATACGTCAATTCATCCAGGGTTTAAGTGTTTATGTACCTGGATAAGATTCTTAATTTGTACATTGTTAATAACATGACAATGATGCAATCTCTTGCATTCAGAATGTAAAAGAATAAGGAATGCGCACGCAGACACATACATACATTTTCATCAAAATAAATGATCCTCATTTCTCATTTTTTTTCTCCTATGTTTCTCTTCTTCTTCTTCTTCTTTGCCTTTGACTAGAGGGATTTGATTGGCAAACGCATGCATTCAACAAAGAAAAGAGAAACAAGAGAAGATTGCTATGACTATATTCAATGCAAGAAATGTATGTGTCCCTTTTGTGACTACGCAATTAGCTTATGTTTTATCTCTTTCTTTATAAGGTGGATCCTTTAGAGCAATATGTCAAGACAGATAGAAAAAAAGACGATGGAAAAGTCAATAAAATTTATTGCTTAGTTTGAAAGATGCTACTAACTACTGTCATATGAAAAAGAGGAAGAAGAAGAAGAAAAACAAAAAGTAATCGAGTTGGAATGAATAGGAAAAAAATGTATGTTACTATTTCCCATAGTTTTTTTTTATTTGACTTATATGACTACTTATGGAGATGTGTGTGCATGTGTGAGAGGGTACACAACATAATTTTACCGGAAGACAAATGGGTTGACAATGTGAAACGGAATTACGCAACGAAAAAATTTGTTTTTTTTTTTGAAGTACGATATAAATAGATGGAAAGAAAATAATATATTGCATGATACTTAAGACGATTTCGATATTACCTTTCTTTTTTCTTTTTGAAATAAAACTTTACATATTCAATGATGTTATAACATAAATGATATGGAGAAGGACTAATTATTGTTATAAAAAAAAAGAAATTTCTAGCAAATGCGTTGATATTCATAATGATATGTGATGATTTAGACTGATTTAATCTCGAAAGTGATGATAGAATCTATATTGATTCTACACTTTAGCTATCTTGTCCTAGATAACGAAGAACAGCCTGATTAGCAAGTAATCATCACGATTTGTTTATAATAATAAAAAAAAAAAAACGTACGCATATGAAGAGACCTAAGACTGATAATTAGAATGATCCATCATCATCAATCTCTCTTTCTCTCTCTTTTTTTTTTGCTTAAAAAGAGAAGAAAAAAAAACAAGTAAAGCTTTTTGACCTTTTTTTTCCTCTCTGTCTCCTTAATGTATGAAAAGATAAACTATCATATAGATTTATACAATGATAGACTTTCTACTTTACCAAGATTTCCGCTAGGTAATTGTGCAATGTGTATCGTGCAAGCAAAGAAGCAAAACAGGCAAACACATGTAGACACTTGATCTCTTATCTTTTGTGCATTCATACCGGCGCCGATGGGTTTAACCGGATGTGATAGATAGAAACACAGAAAGAGAGAGAGAGAGAAAGACATTCGATGTTGTTTACAGATCGACGCACTAATTGGCACGCACAAGCATGCCATACTCTCTCACTAGAGAGATAGTTAAATAGATGGATAGCCGATCGAATATGATGCGATAAAGCCAGTGTTGCACAAACATACTTTTCTCTCTCTCTCTCTTTTTTTCCCTTATCGCCTAAAGGCGGGAATGCATCAACATAGGGTGGAGCTTTACTAGAATTTGATGATCATCATACAAAGACCAATAAAACGTCAAAAAAAAATTAAACATTTGTCAATATTCTATAATACTTATCTGAATGGAAGGACAAATATAAAATTAAAAAGAAAAAAAAAAAGATTCTAGGAATTTTATCAATTGTTATTTTCTACTCATTCACTACACAAATCTACAAGATAGAAAAAGTGGATCTTGCACCTTTATAGTAACTAAAAAATAGCATAATTGATGACCTCAATATAAACATATAGCGTTCTCATAGAAATAGAAAACGCTTTCTCGACTAGAAAATGCCATTTTCTTTTTACGACTACTAATTAGCAATGCATATATATATATATATATGGCATGCTGGTTAATACCAAAGAATATAATATAAGGTAATAACTTAAAATATTAATAAGTGAATGTGTCTGAGACAAATCTTCAAAGATATATATTACATCAATGTTCTAAAAATTGTTTATTATGCAATTAAAATTCTTAACATGTTATTTTATCTTTATAATTATAGAAAAAATTAATTCTGAAACATTTCAACAGGAAATTCATCGTATACTGATTATTTCTATTTTTTCTTTTTCTTTTTTGGAAAATATTTATAGAAAAGATATAATTAGAATAAATACATTAGTAAAAGAGTTTCTATTCTTATTAATAGGAGAGAAAAAAAAGTGGAGCATTGTTTTATATAAACGATTTTAACACAATATTCTTAACCTTGAGATAAAATCATAATTGGACATAACATAGTCACAATAGTTTTTCTTTTTTTTTTTTTTTTTCATACGAAGGCCAAATGAAAAATAAATTTGCAATTAGGATGAATTGTGAGCGGTATCTTTGTTAAATAGAGAAATCACATAAAATCTTGGAGTAAAAAAACAACCGAGAAAGTAACTATAAACATAGACCGTTTTGAAGTAAATTTTTTCTTTTCTTTTTTTCTGTCAAAGAGTAAAAAAAGAAAAAGAAAAAGAACTAATAAAAAAATGATGAAATTAATTCATTAAAAATGAAATTACATGCATTTCTATTACAAAAAAAAAAAATTATCCTTGCCGAGAATAGAAGTTGGACCTTGGCAATGAAGACGACTTGTCTTAACTATTAGACTACACGAACTCTATGACTTTGCAATTTTATTTTTGTTCAAATTAATATGATGTTCAGCTAATACGAATGCCAATGTTATAAACATGAACCAAATTGAATCTTTACATATCAGATTAGGTCTTTTTTTTTGCTTTCTTTCTTATTATATAATTAATAAAAAAAGCACGTTTCAAAAGTGAATTAAATGTTTGCATATCAGTTATTTTCTTTTCATTAAAAGCAAGATTTTTAATTAGTTCTATTCATAATGAATAGAGAAATCATCATCTTTCTTTTTTTTGTTTTTTATATTAACATATCAAAATAAATAAATCTTATTTCAATATGAAATATTCTCTAAAAATTTAATCGAAAATATATCAAAAATTTCATCTAGTATAGATAAAAAAAAAAAAGATCAATGAAAACTATTTAAAGAATTCATTATAAATAGAATTATTTCTTTTACAATAACAATACTTTATATTCATAGTATGAAACATCATTCAAACTCGATTTACATGTTGAAGAAAATAAGGATTAATAAACGATAACTAACTTGATTCCTCATAAATAGATTTAATCATATATTGTGTCGATGATGGTTTAAAATTCAATATAATCTTTTTGTAATTATTAATGGCAATGAACGTTTATTTAGTATTCTAGTTGCGGAATAGTCCTAGAATAGTAATGTAATAGACAATTATCATTAATAATCAGGTGTAAAAAATTGCACTGTCAACATTGATAATACCTATAAATAGCAAGAAAAAGAATATTTATTATAATTCATAATCAATGTCAAACAGACTTCCGATGAATGTTTGATTAGACATTTTGAATTTTTGAATGCAATTTATTGGCTTCGAATATATCGTTCATAAATCAGATTGATCGTTCTGAAAATATCACTAATACAATGATAAAGAATATCTGTATGACATTATAAATATACTGAAAAAAAAAAATTATTGAACTGTTTTGACAAGTACACATCTGTTTTTTTTTTATCAATGCTTGTATGTATGCCTTACTTCAGTATTTGAAACGAAGAGAAAATAAATAACAACTGATACAAGACTTATTGCTACCATTTAGTTCTAGCAAATAAATTTAATTGAAAATTGATTTGTTTTTACAGTATTATCGACATCAAAATATGAGACACGTCAATGTGTTTTGAATAACTTTCAATAGGAACATCATAGAGACTTCAAGAGCGAAGACTTGTGGTCATCGAAATTTGATTGATCAGCAATTTACCAGTCAGGTGAGTTCTTGGTAGAGATTTCCGAAAATGATATTCTCAAATTATCTTCCTTTCGATTTAGACTGATGGCATGACTAATCGATAGAAAAAGTTCTTCTCCTTCAATCTACACAAGACTACCATATCTAGCTAGTTCCATTCAAGAGTTATAAGACATTTCAGAAATATTGAGATGACACCATTAGAACAAATATCACCATTCAAATCAGCATGGCGAATTACCTCTGTCTAGCTGCTTTTCCAGATGATCACAGGCGAAGTTTTATAACTCTTGAATGAAACTAGATAGGAATGTCGGTTTTATGTAGAGAAGAATTTTTTTTTTGATTGACTAGTCCTATTAAGAATCTAAACTAGAACGGAAATATCTTCAGAACGTTGTTTTCGAATATCCCCATCAAGAATTCACCTGATTGGTCAATTGCTGACCAATCAAATTTCAATGACCACGAGTCTTCTTCTTCTCTCTTGAATAGTGAAAATCGCAGGTTTCTATGATATTCCTATCGAAAGTTATTCAGAAAATATTGTTGTTTTTATGTTGATAATAATTCAAAATTACATTTCATTTTGTAGATGATGATTCATTTTATACATTCTTTTCTTTTTCATAAGTGGATTAAAACTAAAGAGAAGAAATTTATAGTCAAAACATTATTTTTCTTTTCGATAAATTTTAATCGATATCTATTTTATCTGTGATACATACAGAAAAACATTCACTATTTCTATGGACGTCGAAATGATAGAATTTATCTCGTCTATTTAAGAAAGGAAACATTCTTATCGACATATTCATTCATCTTCTTATAAAGTAAAAAGTAACACTTACATTCAACTAATCTTCTTTTTTTTTCCTCTCGATATTTACATTTTTTTTCTTAAATAATATTATTTAAATAAGAATGCCAGCAAAACAAACAAAAGATTCAAATGCTCCAAGAAAACCATTATCTGCTTATATGTTATTTTCAGCTGATGAACGACCAAAATTAAAAGCATCAGGTTTAGATAATTTTATTGAAATGAGTAAAGCATTAGGTGCTGCATGGAAACAAGCTGATTCAAAAACAAAAGTCAATATATATATATATATATTTACATATATTATATTTATATTAATATATTTTTTAGGCTCATTATGAAAAAGAACATGAACGAGAAAAAATTCGATATGAAAATGAATTAAAAGAATATGAAAAATCTGGTGAAGCAGCTCCATCATCAAAATCAGTTCAAAAAACTCATTCATCATCAAAAAGTGAAACAACTACATCTGCTACAACAACATCAAAAAATAATATAACAACTGATAAAAATGAAAAACATAAGAGTGATAATGATGATGATAATGAAGAAGAAGAAGATGATGATGAAGAAGAAGACGAAGACGAGTCTGAAGAAGAAGAGGAAGAAAAACCAATTACACCAGTTAAAAGTTCACGAAAGAAAATTTAATTTATAAACTTACGATTGTATATGTAGTAATATCATTCATCTTTTTTTTTTTTTTATTAGAAATACTACATTTATTTAAATAAACACATTCAGGTCATTTTCTTCTCATTGAACAATTAAATAGATCTATAGAATTTTCTTAAAAACTAATACACAATCTTCAAATTAAGAATCATCAATATATATATATACATAGTATAACGTTGTGACTTGATCTGTGTAGAAGTGAATATAAATCGAAAAATCATAGCATTATCGTGTAATATGAACAGTGATTAGTGTCTACAATCGATCAATTATTATTTATGGTTCTATCGAAAGTACTCATATACCATCTTGTTTTAGGATTATGATATATTCCATGTGATCAAAATCAACGATTTTATCACGATTTGTTAGAGCGATTTTTCTCGCTTTTTTTGCTGATATTTTACAGAAAATCGTGATTTTCTATGCGACATATACTATATCTTGATGGATATACATCTGTCTTTTATCATTGTATCCATAAAAGTTTCTCATGAATGCTAAGAGCAATGATTCCTTTTTTTCTATATGTCATAAATAATAAAATAAATAAGTTTTTTATATACAATAATACTTAATATTTATTTTGGTTTCGAGATTGCTCTAAATAAATACTTGCCCTTTATTTTAATATCAAGATTTATTTAAATAAAAGGAAAATTTTATAATTTTTATCTATAAATACCTACTGTTCATGTTAGAGCCGTGCATGGAGTCAACAAATTTTTTTGCCAAAAATTCATTTTTAATATATGAACTTTTCTTTGAATAGTAGATTTTATTCTCTAATATTTACTGTACAAACTGATGCATTTCGGAAGTTCCAACAATGACTTATCAAGATCTATGTACATGAAAGAAAGTTGGAGTCGAAAAAAAAATCGAAGTTTGAATTTGATTGTGATTTTGTTTCGTCTCCGAATGCCTCTTAGACATTATTGAAACCTTCAAAATAGATCAGTTTGTACAACAAATCAACCTACTATTCAAAAAAGTTCAGATGTTAAAATTGAATTTTCGCCAAAAATTTTGTTTACTTCGAAATTAACTTCGTATAGAGTTTCAGTTCATATTGATATTGATAGTAATCTAAATAGAAGGGAGAATAATAATTTTTTGTAAATAAATGCTTACTATTGAAATTTGTTACAATACCGCTGGTCAATCATAATTCATCGTTAAAATTGAGCTAACTTTGACGACATGGGACGTCAAACATCGCACACCATAAGACTATGTTAGATAGAGACCGTCGGGTTCCGGATTTTTTAATTCGAATTCAATTGATTAAATTTTTTTGGATCCGCACACGCATTGTACTTTTGATTTCCATCAAATTTTTTTAGTTTGACAAAGGAAGTCCTCCAACTGATAAATCGCTTTTGAATCGAGACTATATGATCCAAATGAACTATGAGTACTCTGAAAAGAGTTCATGCTCTTGGCTTATCGCTGTGGATATACTGCACTTTTACAGTATTTTTTTAAATAAATATCAAGCATAGTTCCGATTCCAATGCGATTTATCAGCTGAAGAACTTCCCTCGCGACTTTGATAATCGTTCTGAAGTTGCAAGATACTTTTTATACGTTATTTGTATAAAATCTGCTACTAATACACCTCAGACAATCTTGACGACGATCCTATAATAACCAAGTTCTAGTTGGCTGTTACGTTTAGGCTATGACCCGTTGGTTCAGTCCCGAGGCCGAACTTCACCAGGTTCGGCATCAATCCAACGGACTCTAGACTTTACCGACTACTATTATAAATAGGTCAATGGTTTTGATTAAAATAATTTAAAATATTAAAAAAAAACCGTTATTTCAAAATCATATAGATGACAATTGGTTGCATTGTTCCTTAATGAGCATTATTTCTAATGATAGGAAATTATGGTTTTTTATTTTCTAATAGCTACCTTATTTATCTTAAACTCAAATTTGACATAATACGACAACAAAATGTTTTTAAAATAAGACAACAAATTTTATCTTCAACGATTTTATGATCGATCAGAAAAAAAATATGATAAACACAGAATAGAAAATTTTTCGTTAAAACAAAAAGAAGTAAGACAAACCAATGCGAGACATTACAAAGATCCTACATACATGAATAAACTTATTACATGCATATCGATTATTCTTCATTCATTGTTCAAGAAAAGCAACTTTTCATCTTGCTTATCTTTTCAAATAAGTTTATTTTGCATTTACTAAATAAAAAAAGCAAACAAACAAAAGAAACAACCATTCCCATCATATCGTTATATAGAATATAAATCAATCAACTAGTTACAGAGATGAAAAACAAAAAAGAAAATTTACATTCACGATAAAAACGGCGAATATTCATCGTGAAACCAACATTTATGTTTTAAAAATGAAATAATTAATGTTCGAAATTCATCTGAATAATTTATAAGTAATTTTGAAAATATTTCACTTGAAATATTTATATTACTTGTTAATAAATGAGTAAAAAATGCACGAATAAGACATGATATTAATTTTGGTTTTGATCCAATATCAATTATATCAATTGTTATTCCATTTATAAATTGTTCAAGAATATAATAAACTAATCGATATGGTAAATAATCAAATAAATATTTATCACATAAATGAAATAAATCTATTATATGATTTAATTGTATTATTTCATTATTATTTGTTAATAAATTAATTAGATGTACAAATGATTCAATTGATATTGTTTCAGGTAAATGAATTGGAATTACTGTTTGATTACGTTCAGAAAATGAACCATGAAATAATGTTTTAAAATAATCCGAATGTAAACACAATAGATAAGTATTAACAGTAATTAATTGTTTATTATTGATATTTAATTCAATATTTCTCGTTTGAGTTATAGTTGGAGTTTGTAAATGCGTTTGTAATTCATTGAGACTAAAAAACAAACAAAAATACAATCAAAGAACAAAGTATCGTATTTCTTCAAAGTCTTTCCTATCAATTTTATCATCGTAATATTTTCATTATATCAGTAAAAACGCAGTGCGCAGGACAAAAGTAGTCGTGCCTCAGGAAATGCTATTATTTTTTGTTATATTGAACTGATATTTTAAGTGCATGTATACGACAAAAAAGCTCAAGCTCAAGCGCCAAGTCCTTATGATATAGAAGCTACTACTGTTTTTGTTTCTATTGCCCATTTCAAAATAAAAGGTGGGTGGGTATTTTTTGAATAACTTTTCATAGGAATAAGAGAGAGAGCTGCGGTTTTCACCATTGGAAAGAGGAGATGAAGATGCATCGAATCATATAATACAGGTTTTCCCAGGAGGCTCTTCAAAGTTTTCTTAATGTCGAAAAATTGAATTTCTATTTTATGATAAAAACACAAAAAAGTGATTTTTTCACAGGAATTAAAGGAAAAATCGGCTAAGAATTTTCACTAAGACATTTATAACTTCTGAACGAATCAATCTAAAAGTCTCGGTCTTGCATATAGCTTGTAAATCTTCTGTTAGCGGTTCAAATGCACACGAAATTATTGAAAAATTACTTTAGTCGCCTTACGAAATATGTTCGCTTTAAGTCTTTGAAAAAACTATGCCAAATTATCATAGAATATACAATTCGATGCGTCTCCATCTCCTCTTTCCATTGGTGAAAACCGCAACTCTCTACCATGCTCATATCAAAAGTTATTCAAAAAATACCCACGGGCCTTTTATTTTGAAATGGACAATAGTACTAAAAGCAGTCAGCATCGTGACACATAGACAAGATCTGTACATCGAACGGGTGTCCTAGAATAAATGAGCATCTCAGTATTTTATCAATATCTTCATGAGAAAATGTGCGAGATCAAGTTTGTTTGTTGCACGAGTGAAATATGTTATATACATGTCTTACAATCAGTATACTTAGCTGTTGGTTTCTTTTTTTACTGAAAAGTTCTATACGCTTATGCCAAAGAGTTATTTTCATTCTTTAAAAAGTTTACTAATAGTTTAAAAATATTTCCTTACAATTCATTGATATATGTACGATTAGTTGAAGAAATACATCGATGAACAAGTGTACGAAAAGTCCAAAAACAAGCACGTTCATCATTTGATTGATCAATTAAATAATTATAACCTGAACTTTGTTGAAATAGAATTGACATTAAATGATGTTCTCTAAAAAAAAAAAAAAAAGAAAAAAACAATTTTTTTATGTATTATACATAAAAATTTTATTTCTTTCTTTTTTATTTGTCATTACTTTAAAGTTGCAATTAATGTTAACATAAAATGAAATTTTTCATCAATATTTGTATCATTTAATCGTCGTATAATTTCATTTATTCCATATGGTGTATTAATATGATTTTCAATATTTTTTATTAATGTATATCCAATAGTTTTTAAACGATTTTCTTCATTTGTCCATGATAAACGTTGAAAAAAAGCTCGATTATCATTAAGAAGAATATTTAATAAATATTGATCATCATTATTTATATTATAATTATATTCATATAAATAAATATTTGAATAAAAATTTATAATTATTAAATATGGTAAACCAAGTTCAATTAAATATTCTGTACAATCAATCATTTTTGTTAAACGATTAAGAATTCTTATAGCACGTGGATTTGGTTCATCACATAAATAAATATATCGAATAAGTAATGAAACAAGACGACGATTATATAAAAAACGTCTTAAATTTTTATCAGTTGTTTCATATGATAATTTTGATAATAATGTAAATATTAATCCTTCAGTACGACGACGAATTTCTATATTTGTATTTTTTGAAGCAATTTGACTTGATGATGATGATAATGCTGATGTATGACGTTCATCATCCAAATGAGTATTTTCAACAAATTCAGTAAATAAACTTTCATTAAATTCTATTGTTACAGGTATACGTTGTTGTTGTTGTTGTCGAGTGTCAGTCTATAAAATTAAGAATGAATAGATTACATATTCATCTTTCTTTATTATGATAAAGAATAATGATTTGAAAATATCTCATACAACAACGAAAGCGAGATATTTGAAAAAGTGTAAAATCACTTCCGACAAGAGTAGCTCTTCAATTGATAAACCGCTTTTGAGTCAAGACTATGTGATCCATATGAACTATGGATATCCTGAACAGAGTTCGCGTCTTTGGCATATTGTTGCGGAGAAATTGCACTTTTACAGTATTATTTAAATGAATGTTGTCGTAATGCAAAAAAAATCATTTTCGAATTTCACATAGATCTTCTCAAAAGCGATTTATCAGTTGGAGGACTTCCTTCATGGGATATACTGACGGACTTAAGTTGAGAGCAGTTGTATTTTTGAGTTTTCTTCTCGATGGTAATAGCTAGGAAGACTCGGAAAAAAATACTTGAGTAGTCAAAAACGATTTCGCTACCAGGATTGGCGATTCTAAAAATTCCTATAAAGCTGCTTTGATGAAGATATCTGGAAAATCATTTTTCTGACATCGATTTGAAGATTTTTTTTGAAATGGTTTAATTTGATAGAGTAAAATGAGATGTCTTGTCTCTCTGCATTTCATTTACAAAAGACCTAAGAAATATTTTTCTTTTGTTTTTATGAAAAATTTTGCCATCTTTGACACTTTGAGATCTTCTCTAAATTGAACGCAGTTCTATGAAGAGATCCGAGACATATAACTTTTCTCTATCAAAAAAAAACTCTTTCCTTAAAAGCTTCAAATCGATACCAAAAAACTGGTTTTTGGGGGTCTTAGCTTTCCAGACGTTTTCATCTAAACTATTTTATTGAAATTTTGTCCACCACTATATATTCTAGAGAATCTTGAAAAAAAATTTTAACCTTGATCAGACAACTTTCCAGACAGATCGATTGTATTCTAATATTTTAATTGAAAAATTCTATGCGGACCTTGATTTTTCTATTATATATATAAACAAAAGATTCTTAGTAGAAAAAATATTTTAAATATCCGTTGATGAGGAAAACAATTTTCGAATTTTTCAGCCAAAAAAAACAATGACTTAAATAATATGATATTTTATTTTTTTTGCTTTATACCGTATGTTTTGTTTTTTGTTTTTTTATTTTATTTGAATCTTGTTCATCATCACCTAATAAACGTTTTTCATTATTTTCATATTTAATCATAACAACTGATTCTAATAAATCACACATTCGTTCAATAAATTGCATTTGTTTAACAAATATAATTAATGATTGTTCATCATATATAAATTGACAAATAGCTGTTAATAAAAGATCCAAAAAATTCGAACGATATTGATATTTTTCTAAATAATTAAAAAATATTTCTAATTTTTTCATATCATCTTTAATTAAACGACGATTATTTGTTTCTTGACAACAAACACAAAATAAACCAATACATTTTAAATGTTCATATGTTGATTGATATTGATGATTATGTATCATATTTAATAAAAAATCTAAACCATTACGTAAACCAAATTCAGTACGCATATCACTATAACGTAATAAATTATTTAAAAGACGAAATGCTATATGACGATATTCTTTATCAGATTTGCCTTCCATTGTTGTTATTAAAAAACGAAATATTTCCCCTTCACATAACTAAATTAAAAGAAATGATTTTTTTTAATTTTATTGTATACAATATAACAAGAGAGATAAGTTTTTTTATTATAATTACTTGTGAACGACTTCTATCTGAACTATCAATATCCCATTCTAATACAGCTTTCATTGCTTCTTTACGTAAAGCAACTTTTTCAGCAAATAATTGTTTACATATAGATAATAAACACATTGAATCAAGCATTCGATCACGACAAAATGCATATGTACTTAATTTTCTAATATATACAAAAGAAAAATCAATAATATTTATTTGTTTTGTTTTGTATTTTTGAAATAAAATTTACCTTGAACATCGAATTGTTGAATGTAAACATGCTGCATCTGTACAAGTTCGTAAGACATTTCCCATAGATCGTGTTAAATCTAGAAAATTTAATATTTGAACAAAAAAAAATAAATCAATATAAATCAAATTTAAAATCATACCGGCTTCGATCATTTTTCGTGCAGCATCTTCAACAGTACATACATTACCTAATAATCGAAAACATCGATTTGTTATATCTATTTGATTTATATCAACTACTTTTCCACAAACTATATCGATTAAATTAGTTTCGAAGATCTATGATATACAATTAAATATATAATCAATTGAAATAAAATTTATTTGAAATTTTAATTTTATTTTTATTCATATTAGAGAGAATTCCTATTGATTTTGTAATAGAATGAAATTAATATTTTATTCTTTAATGTTCATAGATGAAATCTATCCTTCTCTAATATATGATCAAATGTATTAGACTATTTAATCTAGGTTGATCTTTAGTTCAGTATTCGATAGAATTTAAACATCGAACGAAAAAAACAAAAAATGAACTTTTCTTAATTGATCTAGTATTTACATAAATAGGAAAAATATTCAGTTAGATAAATATAGATCTAGTTTAATCTTAACTTCTGAAGAATGTTTGTTTTGAGTTATAGAAATCATGTTAATTAAAATCACTAAAACACATCGACTGTAATTTCCATAAAAGACTCATTAAATTCGTAAGTATGATGAAAATTAATCGAAAAAATTTCTTTTACAATAAAAAAACATTTTTTTTCTAACTAATATACCTGTTCATGTGATGCTAGTTCACAAGCAATATTAGCAAATATACTGAGAACTGTTGATTGTATAGATATATTTTCAATTAATAAATAATCTAATAGGATAGTAAATAAATCATCATGTATACGCATATATAACCATGCATTAGTTCGTGTTGATAATGGTTTAAAATGTTCAAGTGAATTTTGTTGTTGTTCAATTGATTGACTTGTAACTGATAAACGTAAACGATCAATAGCATTTTTATATAAATCAAATGATGATATTAATGTACGAGCTGAATCAATATATTCATCATCATCATCATCATCATTGATATTATCATTATTATCTTCTTCATTTGATGTAAATCGTGGTGGACTAAAGGGTGGTGGTGATATAGACATTGTTTTATTTATTTTTTTTGTATTCGTAAAACAAAATATTTAATTTTCACAATACGTGTACTACTGAACGAAAGTACAATTAGTACAACTCACTTATGAGCAAATATATTGTGTTTTTAATAAATGAAATGCTATTAAAATAAAAATAATTGTTTATATATACACAAAAACCGAAATATTTTATATATTTTAATTTTTTATATCATATGAATATTTCTGATAATTAACTGTTCATTACAGAGGAGTCTCTGTTGAATTGTATTGGTTAATAAAATAGCTAATAAGCTATTGTCAAGTAATGATTCATCGACATCATTCATTGAACTCCTATGGGATATTTTCAACGTTAAGAAATTCAAGCGTTAGTTCTGCATTATATACATCATTTTCATATTTATGTTCGTTGTATTACATACAAAGACCTCTTTGTCTGGGTAAGGGTAGTACCTATTCAGTGGAAGGGACCTCTTTTCGGGCGTATTAAATCAAAAATTTTAACCAAATCAATTTGATGATTGTATGACGAATGTAATCATATGCACAAACGACAAAAACAATCATAATTACTTTCATATTATTCTTTTCTTTTCTTTATTAGATACACATGATAGTCACAATTAATTTAGATAAGTATTTATTAAGCTTAGTCAGATTTATTGCGCAGGAATATATGGGCGTGACCAACCGACATGATACTTCAAGATACAGGATAGGAAATAATATTATTTCAAGAAGGAATATATCATGAATTTTATACCAAATGAAAACGAGAATTATATTTGTATTTAGTTGTAGATTTCTCTTATAAACCTTATTTCTAAGTTCGAAATGGCTATAAATTAAATTTTGAAAAATAAAATGTCATTTCGTCGAAATATTGCCGGTATTCGATCGGTTAGTGCTGGTCGATATCAACAATCTCGATTTAATTCTAATAATCCTAATATTGATACACCACGACGAAAAGAATCATTACCAAATGTTTTACCAGAAGTAAATAAATGATTTTATAAATATTATCTATCATATATATTTTTGTTTTTTTTTTGTCATTTAGTTAACAAAAATTGTTCGAAAATTATTACCACGTTTGTATTTTAATTGTTTTTAAAAGTTAGAATAAAAAAAAATTGAAATTTTCATTTATTTAGAAGAAATTCCATTGAATATACATGTACGAAATGTTGAATATATAGAAAATGGTTGTGAACGTTTATGTGGAACTTTATATATGACAGTATTTCGACTTGTATTTTCACCAGATAATGAAATAGCAAATAATAATCTTGTAAGTATAATTCTAGTGATTTTATAGATGTTGATTTGTCCTTTATTTTCGATTGCTTTCTGTTTGTGACGAGAGTAAAAAAAATTTTTGGCAAAAAGTTTGTTAGTTCGGAAAACTAGTTTTCTAGAAAATCAGTGTATGAAGATGGTCGATAACTTGAAATTCATTAGTTTTCGGAGAGAAAACAATTGATTAGTTGAAAATGTTCTCTCGTTAGTCGGAGAGTAGAAATCTATGTCGGTTTTGTTAGAGATGTATCTGATAAAAACTATTATGAATAGCATCAAAAATAAAAGAATCATAGACATTGAGTAGTATTGTTAGATTGCGATATAAGATTTTAGATTGATAATAAACGACGATTTCTTAATGAATAAAAAGAGATAATTTTTTTCGAATTTTAAGTATCTATCTGTTTCACGTTTTCTATAAAGCATAGCTTCAGAATTCTCCTAGGATATTTCCATCGTATATGAATGGATGAAAGGAGAAACTATGCATTTTCTATTGATTATTCTGTATAAGGCGAAAAATACACACTTATTCAATATGCATAGAACTACTTGCTAAATTATCTCAAACATTCGATTAAGACCAGCGAAAGTTTTATCAAATAAATTTTGCTTTTTTTTTCAATCTGTCTAAAGGGTTCTAACTTCAATAGCATCGATCAAGAGAATGAATATTTTACAAACATATGGAATAAGTCACCTTTTGATATACCAGTAGAATCCGTCGGATTCAAAACATTCAGATCCGAACCAATCAGGTGAATTCTACATGTCAGTTACTTTAGTTATAAAATTTTTCATCATTGATTTGTTCATTTCTATAAAGATACTTACCATTTACAATAACATGATTAATTTAATACTCAATGTCTTTTTATTTTTAGATTTTCTCTGAAAATAAATATATTGGTGAATATGACATTCCATTAACGTCCATTTGTAAAGTAGATGTTGCTCGTAAGTATATAATATATGTATATTTAATATGAATCTGTTAATAATTTCATTTTTCTTTTAAAGCGGTTAATTCTCGATCAGGATTTAAATCATTTTTAAATGAAAATCAAATTCAATCAGAAACAAGAGCATTTACAATTATAACTCGAGTATACAAAAGATTTTCTTTTTTTTTATCCTAACTTAATTTAATTATTTCTATTTTAATTTAAAAGGATTTTCGAAATATAACATTCTCAAAATGTTCAGTTACAAAATCGAATTCAATGAATAATAAACAAGACATATGTATATCAAAAATGGAAACTGTAAAAATTTTATATTAGATTTTTAAATATTTTAATCTATCTTATTCTTTTCTCTTTTTTTTTTGTTATAGTATATCGAAGCATTAAAAGTTCATTGTCGTTTTCAAAATAAAGGACAATTATATCCATATCTTGCTATGCAACAAACATCAATGAATAATCTATCTCCTAGACTTCAACACAGTTATCAAATACCATCATTAATATCTACATCTAGTGGACGATCAGGCGATGATGATACTGCTGGTAAAGAATTTTTATAACTATATAAAACTTGTCTTTGTTTTTTTCGTTTTTACTGTCTTTATCTTATTTTAGATTTTTGTATAAGTAATGATGCACGTATTAAAGGTTATATGACTTACCAAGATTGGCATGATGAATTGAAAGATGCTAATGAATTACAATGGATTGTTGATTTAACAAAATTTGATGAAGGAAATATTGTAAACCAGTATGAAATTGAAAAATTTTTTAATTTTCTCATTCACTTAGTTTTCTAATATGCTAGAGAAGGTCCATTTGTTCGTTTAAGAAATGTCAATGAAAATGATGATTGTAGTGATTTAGTAAGATTTACTTTTCGTTTGTTTGTTTTTATCTATTTTATTTTTACAAAAAAAAAACACAAATAGATTTGGCATTGGACTCATACATCTGAAGCTGAAATTAATCGTCATCATCAACACAATACAAGTCCAATACAATATATGCTTGTTACTATGCCAGGCATAGGAGATATTTTTACAGTTGGAGATCCGTAAGTTGATATTGATAGTAGTTACATTTGTTTTTAATGTAAAGCATTTACTGTGAGGAAGAAAAAAAAACGAAAATTTTTTATTTAATTTTCAACAGTGTTGAATTTCCAATAAGTTTACCGAAAGCATCATCACCATCATCATCTCGTTTTTTAAATCTATCAAAAAGATTACCGAAAAATTTACGTTCAAATCCTAATAATGATCCACCAATGGTATGTACCAATGAACTTAAAATAGCAAGTAGTAGATTATTGATGGTACCACCAAAATCGCCCAATTTTGGGTGAGATACATAAAGATGCTCGGTAACCATTGCTATATTCTAAATATTGCATGTATATGTATGTGTATTCGTTGCTTTTTGTATTGGTGATGGATTATAATAAAAAAAATGAGCACTTTTGACGTGTCATATTTTCATGACTATGTACCGACGAAAACTTTGTTTTATAAAAAATTCTATTCGACTAATTTTCGATATGACGAACATGATTGTTTTTTTTTGTGGCAAACGATCAACTTACTTTTTTCATCTCGTCGATTGAAGAAAATTCTGTTCACTAATGCAAAATATTCAAATGAAAAACATTATGAGCATGATTATGTGCTTATCAAAGTGATCTAATGTTTCCAATTATATTCGTATCTGATGAAACATTATTACATGAAAATTATATTGAAGTTGTTCTTTGATATGCCTAATCTGAAGATAAATGACTGTTGGTTAGAACTCATTGGGTCTAATCATCTGAGAAATCTGTAAGGTGCGCTAGTCATCAAAAACAAAAAAATCGGAAAAAATTAAGGAGTGAACCGAAAGTTTCTAGTTAGTCTATTGAGCTGTAAATGTCGAGAGAACTCAAAAAACATTTTCTGGAGGAGGCAAAAATCTAATTTTTTTTTGAAGACAAGTTTACATTAAATAAGTTTTGTAAATATGTAATACTTAAGGGTAATCTCGACTCTACAAAATAATGCAAGAATGGAAAGTTTTAGTTAATCCGCTAAAAAAAAATAGCAGAATTATGACGGAAAGTCATTTTGCATTAAGACGAAAATCAGAAAAATAGTTATTTTTGTTGAGATAGATTTTATAAAAGCTATTACTCTATTTCAACAGCTTGCAAAAATAATTTATTCAAATATATCGTTATTTTTTGTATCTTCCAATATATTCGATAAAATATTGTAATATGCCTGAAACAAGTTTCATTTGAGTCTTTTCAAGAGTCACATACATTCTGTAAGAGCTCACTGTTTTACAATGCATTTAAATTGTCTAGAAACTTTCGGCCTACACCTTATATCGTATGTTCGGAGTGATTATCCAATTTTATTAAGATTATCTGAAAGTATGGATGGATCAAGTCCAAAAATATTGGATCCCACGGGTTCTACTGCTGATCGATAATTTCGTCGATCAATAAAACAACACAATATCTTGTACACATCAGAAAACATTGATGTGGTACATAGAGTATATCATACATTTCGTAGACACACACAGATAGTCAACAAGTAATTCTGATCTCAACATCTTGAATTATTATTTATCGGACGCCATTGTCAATGATACGTAATAGAATAAAATTAACAATTATGATTCTTTAATCACTGAAATATTCACTGCGTATGAATTAATAATCGTGTTCGTAGCATCGAAAATTGATCGAATAGAATTTAGTCCTTGCAACAAAACTTTTCTTTACAAAACGTGTTATTAGATGATGAGAAGATGGCATACAAAAAGTGATCATTGATTATATAGACAAATATTATTTGCTTTGATTTTTAAAGAATTTATATTTTAGTTTACGTCGTAATGCAACTGATACAAATTTAATTTCTTCTTCTCATCAAGTATATGAACAATCATTTCAACGTTATAATCTATCAAAATTTCCATGTAATTTAAAACGTTTACAAACTAGTTATGAAAAATTAATTGAAATATGTGTCATAACTTCTGGTAAGAAAAAAAAGAAAGAAATTTTTATTAATTATAATTTTTTTTTTTTAATCAATAAATTTTGCTTTGTAGACGATGATGATGATAATAAATGGTTGAGTAAATTAAATGCATGTAAATGGCTTAAATATGTTTCAAAAACTTTACATGGTGCTGCATCATTAGCTAAATTACTTAATTATACAAATATTGCATTAGTCGGTATGAAAATATTTTATTTGAATATTTTCAAAAATAGACATTTTTATTTAAGTTTTCTTATCATTCATATGGTAGAAGTAAAATCTTCTTGAATGAAGTCCGAGAAAGATATTTAGTTTAAGTAGTTTGATTTATCATCATGAAAAAAAAAAGAAGTTATGATGATTTTTATCAGATTCAAACATGGAAAAGAAACAGTATGATATGATCAATCAGTAGAAAAAAATCTTCTCTTTCAATCTACACAAACACCAATTTCACAGCTATTTACGTTCAAGAGTTACAAAGCTTTTTCTAAGATTTCCGATTTCAGCAATTTGACCTTGAAAGACGGTAAAAGGACTTCAAACAGAGATTAGTCATCAAGCTAAGTCGAATGATAATGTTTATTTTCAATTTCAAAGCAGTGTGAAACCACTATTTTAGTATTTATGAAATTTCAAAAATTTGCCCTAAACAACATAACAAATGCAAGTATTGAAAATCTTGAAATCATGGCCTTTCAGGTCGCTTTAAAACTGAAAATAAGCATCACTATTCGACTCAGCGTGATGAATAAGCCATGTCTCGAGCTCTTTTGAAGTCTTCTATGGTCAAATTGCTGAAACAGAGAGTTTTAGGAAAAGCCTTGTAACTCTTGGACGGAGGCAGTTATAAAATTGAAGTTTGTATAGAGCGAAAGAGTTCAGAATCTCGTTTTCAATATTTTCGCCAAGAAGTCCTTTGATTGGTCAAATGCTGATCCATCAAATCTGAACTTACGTTGATGATCCCGGATGTTCTCTCATGAATGGGAAAAACTTCAAGTCTCTAAGTCGATTTTATCAAAAGCTATTACAAAAAACATTCACGTTCATTATATTTTGTATTTTTAATTAGTGATAGAAAAACTATTTATGAATTCAAGAAAAATAATAAATTCCTAATGAATTATTTTAAATTTATTTCTTTTTAAAATAGGAAGTGATATAGATAATAATTGTTTAATGTCATCATTAATTCAAATATTTCTTCGACCTAAATGTCGTACAATCAAAGGTTTTTGTGAATTAATTGTTCGTGAATGGCTTATTCGTGGTCATCCATTTCGTGAACGTTTTGGACAAGTTCTTTTTGATACAAACGGAAATAATGCACAAGAAGTTTGTTTGTGTTTTTTGTTTTGTTAATAAATTCTTATTGAATTTTATTTTATTTATTTTAGTCACCAGTTTTTCTTCTCTTTCTTGATTGTGTTCATCAATTAATTAATCAAAATTCATTTTCATTTGAATTTACTGAATATTTTTTAATTGAACTTTATCATAGTATTTGTTATTGTTATCATCATACATTTGTTTTTAATTCAGTTCTTGAACGTCGTTATGCAATACAAAATTGTCCAAGAAATATTTTATTTTTATCATCATTTGATTTTTCACTTTATCTTTATCCACATACATATCATTTATTAATAAATTATACATCTATATTTTCTTCACAAAAATTATCTCATTCTCATCAACAAACAACAAATCAAACAAAAAGATATTTATCACCAAAACAAAATACATCTTTTCGACAACCAACAAATCGAACAACTTATCGCTTAGAATCACCAAAAACAATTCATTTTATACTTGATGTTTCATCATCAACACATGAATTATTACCAATTAATGGTGAACAATATGAATATGATCTTATTGAATCACCACAAAAATTTCATTCAGATCTTTATGTTGATTGGCGTATATTTAATATAATTTTATGGTCAAATTGTTATTGTCGATATGATCAAAATAGGACGTCAATATCACGTGAACAACAATTATCATTGGAAATTAATTATCTACAAGAAAGTATTCAAAATCCACATATACAATCCCGACGACAGACTACAATAGATGCATTTCATGCTGTATGAATTTTTTTATTATAAAAATTAAAATGAAAGAATTTATTTCTTAAAATTTATTTTAGATTAATCATGCTAATTCATGGCATCCACATATGTTGGACACTCGTGTATAAATACAAATAAAAATAATATATTATTATTTATTATTTGAGCTAATCGAGTTATCCTTTATAATACAATGTTACATGATTGCATTTATATAACTTGAGACATTTTTTTTTCTTACTGAGTTTTTTGTATAAATTTTTATTCATTTTATAAACTTATTATTCAACAGTGATTTAGAAAACGATCAAAAATAGAAGTTTTACTTTTCTTTTAATTTTTATTTTATTAGAACACAAAAAATGTTCGTTAAATCAAATAGAGTAGATAGATTAATTTACTGTCATACATTTTTCTAAAGCATTTAATCAAATTTGTACTTTTATACGAACAAAAATAAATTGCATAAATAAACAAATTATG
>CAJNOL010001061.1:0-16297 GCA_905250125.1 Rotaria sordida | reverse complement strand
TTGTAGAGAGTGTCTTCTCATTTGCGAACATCAACTCGAGATTTAAAACCTGTCAAATTCGATATCGTTTGTTTTTTCAATTTAAATTATTCAAATAGAACACAATCTTAAGTCTCAAATTTTCGTTGTTTTTTAAATTTAAACAAAATTTATTCATAACAATTTTAATAAAACTTATACCTTCAGTTTTACTTTTCATGAGCTGCAATTCATTGAGTTCGTTAGACATAATTGTTATTATGAATTTCATGAGCTTTTTTTGTTAAATTTGAACACACCATTTAATTGCCATTATAAAATGGAATCAGACATCGAATGGGGACAAATCAATTGAGTTTTCAAAACATTTATATACAAAAATAAAAATACAGAAAATGACATTCAAAAAAAAAACACGGGTTTAAAAAATGAATATTGGCAAACGGCTTCTCTTCACAAACATAATAACAATTGAATTACTACTATAAATTACGATAAAACCTCTTTAAAATCTCGCATCGACTTTGATTAAAATTCTTCTTAGCTAAGTCTAAATCGACGACCTTTCTCGTACATTATGAGTTTCTACAAACTGCATTAGCTCCACTAAATTTAAATACGATCTTTGATCTAAAACTTACGTCCTCTACCAATTACAGTATCTTTTCTTAAAATAAAAATAACTTTTTATTAAAATTTTTCAAAATGATTTATTTCCTATAGACGTTCTCATTGATTAAATCTTTAAAATTTAACAATGAAATCCAATCGTTTTATAGAAAAGTAATAAAATTGTCAAGTTAAAATCAACCGAAAATTTAAAATAATTTAATTTTACTTAAAATTAATTTTCTTTATGTTCGCAAATGAGAAATAGCTCAAATTTGGACACCAGTTCTTCGACTCACGACATAGATATACATATTGGAGGAAGATTAATCATTCTAGCTTTATGTGGGAGATAGAGCGAATTGGATCTCTGTAGAACAAGTATTATTATGTTTATTAAGTGTTTTTTTTTATAACATTATCAAAATATCCTTTTTTTTGAATAATTTGTTTTCGATTTCATAGCGTCTACGATTAAATTATAATGAAAAATACAATTATAGGTTGCACTAAAATGTTTCTTTAAATCATAAGTTTTTTATTACTCTAATTATATCATGCTTTGGTAAATCAATAAGAGTATTGATGTTTTTCTACATCTAAGAATAATAAAATACTGTTACTTTCCCTAGTGAATGTACTGAGCTAAGGGTACTGGAAAAAGCACCCTGCTACTAGTATATCACAGGAACTTTCGGATACTGAAGTAGCTTAAAGTTTTTTTAAGTACGTATAAGGTACTGGGGCGGATATCCTGCTGGAAAATCTCTAGTAAATGGGTACTTGAAGGTACTGATCAAATACTCAACTGAGTACTATTGCACAGTATTTTTAGGTACCCTATTGCCAAAATTGCAGTATGTTGATGACTAAACCTAATCTTTGACTTTTTTCATTTTTTTTCTCTCAAAACAACTTATGACATTTTTTTCATTTTATTTAATTCAATTTTTCCAATTCTAAAAGCTCGAGCAGATCAAATTTCGGAATCCGACCGGTTCTGAATTAATCGGATCTCCATCAGACTACTTCAGGATAGTTCTCTCTCAATTTAAGATCGAGATCGACATGTTCTCGACTAGTAAATAGTCAAGAAATAATCTAGAACAAATAAGTGTAAAAAAAAATATTAATTTCTTATGTTTTGTCGAGTTGTTTATATGAAGCCGTATGTGCAAAAGAAAACGGTGAATAAACAGTTGCTACACAGAACGCGACAAATCTAGGATACCCTGTAGAGCTTTCCTCAGTAAAATTATAGGTGAGGGTATCCATACAAGTACTTGTTCAATATACATACTGCTATGGGTACCCAATGCAGTACCTACATCAGTATAATTACTGAGATTCTTCGAAGTACCCATATTGGGTACCTAGCTGAGGCTTTCTCAGTACATAGGTACCCTTAGCTCAAAACGTTCACTAGGGTTGTCAAGATAAATTTGGTTTATAATTCTTTTTTTTATCATCTTGAATGAAAATCAGATTAAATAAGTAACAACAAATGCAACATTTGTAATCAAACAACGAGAGAACCTTGATAATATTATTACCGATTTATCTTTCAGCGAATCGTAATCGTACAAACATCAAAAAGAGTCTTTTCTCTACCTGTCCCTAATAGATCATAAATTTTTGAATTTATGGTAGAAATAACTATAGCCATAACTAAATAGCAAATAAGAATTTCCACTCTGAAAAACGACTCGACAATAAAATATTGAAAACTATCAAAAAGAAATTTGTTCCACGCACATCTTTCAATCTTTAAAAGAATCGTTAAGTATCTTAGAAATTTTAACTGCAATACAGGCCTAGTCATCAGCAATGCAAAACTTTGAATTTAAGAAAAACCCAATCGAAATACTTCCGTAAATGTAGACTTTATCACTTTTTATATGATTTGATAAAACCCATTGATCTCAATTATGAGAATCTAGCAAGAATGAGTCTACTGATGCTTAAGAATAAAGTGCTTGCTATCAGCAAACATCCAGCTGACGTCTTCTAGGTTTAGAAATCGAGTGTGTTGTCTCGATACAATATCTATCTCTGTAAAATCAAAACATTTTCAAAATTCACTTACTTTATTTTACTCGGGAGTATTTCTTTCATAGTTCTTTAAATGTCCAATAGGTCCAATAATATTGATTTTCAGGCTATATAAAAACACTAAACTAGGTTTTCAGATACTGAGTATCACTCAAATGCTGTATTCCATTAAACTAATTTGCAAATCCTTTTAAGCTATTGAGCCACGATTAAATTTTGTAAATTCTGAACTCTGATAATTCTGTGAAGTTAAGAAAGTTTGATCACTCTAGAATTCCTTGGAAACGTCCCTATTTCTATTCTTGATTGTATTCATACTCTCATATTTACTCTAAAGATAGTATTGCAATAATGTAATGAAAAAAATTCTAATCAACAATATTTCAATAAGAAATAAAATATTGAAATCGCCCAAACTCTAATATACTGACACCGTGTTCATCTCGAAACATATGAGACTATTTTTATATATGTGTTGGAAATTAAGTTACCATTTCTAATTAATTGTTTGACTCCTTTTTTTTTTCATTTATAATTACACTAAAATATTCATAGCTGTGAATTTCGTATTGAATTTCTCAATATTTTTCTTTTCAGATTTTACTCATATATTTCACATTTTGAACATAGTTATCTGAATGTCTTTCTTATTCTACGTATTATAATAAGTTTTGGATACCGATTAATTGTATCCTCAAAAAATCGATGTAGTACTCGATGATCAAGTATGGACTTACAGCGAATTGATCGAACAGGTCGAACGTGTAGCCTATCATCTACACCGCTTAGGTGTCGTTCAAGGGCAAATCATTTACCAATTTGTCGAGCGAAGTTTAGAGATGGTATACGGTTTATATGGTATTTTGTGTACTGGTGGTGTATACTGTCCCACAAATCCAATAGAACCATCTGATCGATTTGCTGCATTTCTTGAACCGTTAAACGATCAATATGTTCTAGTACATAGGAAAACCCGCAATCATTTTCCATCAATAGCTGTTCAACATATCGTCCTGCTGAATGATATTCTTCTGTCGTTGTTAATGGTTGAAGAGATAATCGATCTTCCAGATTGTATAGAGCATGATGCTGTTTACAAGGTGTTAAGTTTATTTTGAAACGATTTTCGTAGACTTATTCTTCCTCAGCAACTGATTCAGATCTCATGAATCTCATATCAATACATCCCGCAAAGACTTTACATGTTGTTCCAATAATTAGATTTTGTATAGAAGAATGTTTTGTAATAAAACACTGGATAATTTTGTAAAGGTCATTTTAACATTTTTGAGAACAAGCATATTTGCTAGTACCACCAGAAATGAATTTTTTCGATTATTTCTCCATACTATCGTCTTTTGATGTCAGACATATGTCACAGATACATCCACTATTAGTGCATCTATGCTAAATGTTTTAGCAATAAAGAGCGAGAATCCGTAGAGAAATCAACAAGTGTTTCAAATATATAGTTGAAGCTAAACATATTGCAAGGCTTATCCTGTTACCATTTCTGATTTAATTCAAAACTTTACAAGATAGTCATAGACGCCTAAGATATTCTCACGTGTAAGTAATTCTAAAATACAGTTAACTACTGTTTTATACTTTACATTAAACCAGAAATGGTAATAGAATAAGCCTTGCAATATGTTTAGGTTCAACTATATATTTGAAACATTTGTTGATTTCTCTACGAATTTTCGCTCTTTATTGCTGAAATATTTAGCATAGATGCACTAATAGTGGATGTATCTGTGACATATGTCTGACATCAAAAGACGATAGTATGGAGGAATAATAGGAAATGTTCATTTTAAAAAACTTGAAGATGACCTCTTCAAAATTATCCAGTGTTTTATCACAAAACATTCTTCTGTACAAAGTCTAATTATTGGAACAACATGCACAGTCTTTGTGGGATACATTGATATAAGATTCATTAGATCTGAATCAGTTGCTGAGGAAGAATAAGTATACGAAAATCGTTTCAAAATAGACGAAACACCCTGTATTTAAATGATCGAGAGCACATCGCCAATATGTTTGTCACTATTAACAATCAAGCTTACATGAAGCATGCGACTTAGTTCGATATAACACAAGAGATGAATTCGTTTATGCTGGACGTGCTGATTTTCAAATTAAAGTATGTGGCCAACGAGTGGAACCAGCTGAAATTGAAAATATAGTTATGAATTGGTCTTCTGGTAAGATCTTGAACTGTCCAATCATCAAAGATCCTCAAAATGATGATTTGCTTGTTGCTTATGTAATCTCAAATACTCTGGAACTCAACATAGAAGAAGTTCGTGATAATTGCAATAAATATCTTCGTCAATACATGGTTCCATCTTATTTTGTTGTGATGGATAAATTTCCAATCAATACTAACAGAAAAATCGGCAGAAAACAACTTCCATTACCGTCATTACTATTGAATGCATCAATTAACTTTCTCCGAATCGAAGATCGATCAATGTTGGGATTAGAAGAGAAAGTACATAGTTTGTGATGTTCTACATTGAGACGTGACATAATCCCTCGCTACATGAATTGTTTTTCCATGAGTGGTTCATCTCTTTCATTCATGCAAATCTTTAACTATTATCAATTTTATTTGACTCCAAATGAACAACTCAATGTACTTGATTTCTTTATTAATCCAACTATTGCTGAGCATGTTCAGCTCTTGATAAATAGTATGACAAAATCTTACATCATTTAGAGTTCAGTTCATCTAGTACAAGGTACGTTCCATCTATTAATAAAATTTTGAATCTAACTACCTAACTTCAAATAGGAGTGACCTTATTCGCTCAACAACGCCTCTGGACGGACGAAAAGGTCCGTTTCACGGAATTGATCAATGGATCAATATCTATCGATAATGAATTATTCATCTACAAATTAACATCAACCACTTCATTATCTATATATCGTCTTCATCAAGCTCTTGCATTTATTATTGCGAAACATACAATTTTCCCTACAGCATTAATTTATGATCAAGATAAACTCATGCAAAAAGTACTTCCGATGTCTAGTGCTCTGTTCACTCTAGAAACGGCTTGTGTAATGAATGATACTCATATAAAGCAAATTCTGTACAATGAAAAAACGAATCGATCTCTGTTCGATCTTGAATATAGTCAAGTGTTTCGATGTCATATTCTTCGTCAAGCATCTAATAGCAATGATGACAACAATTTAAAATAAGACGACATCATTCTTTTCAATTCTCATCCTATTGGTATCGATGGTAGTTCAATAAACATATTCACTAATGATCTTCGACAAACTCTTACAATGCAAGCATTGTCTAACAACAATGAAGACAATATTATCTATCTTGCTTATGCACAATATGAACGATTACAAGACTGGTCGAATGCTCGACAATATTGGAATAATATCTTAGCAATCTTAGACAATTTAATTGATCAACAAAATTCTTTCATAAGGAGTAGCAAGGATTATACAGTAATATTCGGTCTTGATCATGATCTTGTTATTAATTTGAATTATTCCACTTCTCAATAAAATTTGACACTTTTTAAGTTAGTCTCTATGCTTTCTTTGTCTTACTTTTCAAAATACCCAATAGCCAGCAGCTAGATTTATACATAGGTATAATTGCGACCAACAGACCTCAATATCAACTTCAAAATATGATTGTTTTTTTTGCCGATACTCTACCATTTTGTTTGAAGATTAATCCATACGAGTCTTTTTATACAGCTTTGTCACCGAATTCAACCACTTTGCTTCAATATTCTTCCATACTCACATTTGCCCTATCAGGAGATTTTTAAACTTAATCCAAAAGTAGGAACATTCTTCCTTCAGACACTCCTTCTTGTGGAGATGATAATAGATGATAGTGAACGAAATATAGAAATCGACAAAGGAACGACATTTAATCTAATAGACCGCAACTTACTAGCTGACAATTTTGCTAAATTTGATATAACTTCTACACTGCATGAATCTCGTCAGAACGAGACAGTCTCTGTTACGCCCAATGCTTCACTCGATATTTATGACGAATCAACTATTTCGACAATAGCTATCCGTTTCATGAATATTTTTGATCAATTCTTTTCTATTTCTTCCATATATCAATTTTCGCTTTTATTTCCAGATGAAGTTGAATTAATATGTGACCTTAACGATAATTTTCTTAATTATGATCAAATTGGTTGTATTCATTTGGATTTTGCTTATCAAATTCATTTACATGTTCAAAAAGCCGCTTTAGTTTTAGAATATGGATCGGTGACTTATGGTAAACTGCTTTACTATGCTCAACAGTTAGCGAATCATCTAATCACTACATGTGCTGTTCGGTCTGATCAAATTGTTTGCCAATTACTATAACGATCTTCCGAAATGGTAATTGGGATGAGTGATATTTGGATGAGTGGCGGTGTTTATACTCCTTTGAACTTACATGATCCTCATACACAACTCAATACGTGCATTCTATAGACTAATGCTCATTTCATTCTCATGCATCAACCTACACAGGATCAGCTTCTTTCCCAATGTTTAACATATTCAGCCCGATTCAGTTTTATTATAGAATAGTTCTAACAGATTAATTTTTGTGTGTATTCATTGTTCTTTTCATTTTATGCTGGTTCATTGTTTTCTCTTTTCTGATTGCTATATTACATGGATAGTTTTATCTACGCATCACATACTGGTTTTTACCAACATGACGTAATGGGTTTTCCCAGTATGTTATCACATGTTCTATATTGGACTTTTCCTAATAATATATTCATTTACGTCATACTTGGTATTCTACAACATGCTTATAGTTAATCAAGTGGAAAGATAAAAGAGATGTTTTGATGATATTCACAAGAGCGTTGCATTCAGCAATTATGGTGGACACTAGAAAAAAGCAATATACGAAATGAGCCTATTATGAAGCCACAAGTTTTACTAGATTATAACGAGGGAAGACAAGGTAGTGATTTGTCAGATCAACTATCGACATACTATATATAACTCAGACAGTCTATAAAATGGTATAAAAATGTGGTATTTGAATTGGTATTTGGAACTACAGTAGTTAATAGTTATTTGATTTACACGGAAAATTATACCGCGAGCGACATGACCATTCTGCAGTTTGATGAGAGTCTCGTGCTATCTGTACTCCTTGGTACGCTATTTGAGAAGCTGAAACCTGGTCTAAGACAACAATCAGCAAGTTGTTCGAAGTGCAAACTCGCTGATCACAAGTTCGAAGAAAAGGAAGGATTTGCGCGCAATGTCTGGAAGCGCTGTGCTGATGGCTATGAGAAAAGCAGGGAACAACAATCAAGAGAAGCGAACATGCTGACAGCAAAGAAAATAAAAGCCTTCTGTGCTGACTGTAACAACTTTTTTTGTCTTGATTGTTTTAACAAGAAGCATCATGCGATGGAATAAAGAACTCAAAAAATACTGAAGACAGAGCAAGTGACACATTATGTATAACGTCCTGCCTAAGTAAAAGGCATTAGAAAGCAGTTTCCTATATAGTTTCTTCTTAAAATATAGTGTGATCCCACCGATGGATCACATCGGGCGGAATGTGTTAATATTATCTTTGAGTAAATATTTAATCGATTTGACTTTTAGTCAATTGTTTGCTGATGAAAGACTAAGAATGCCAACTTTGAATATAATATCAGCAAGTTGTGTATCTTCAATTTTAACTATATTAAATATTCATGTAAATACTTTTGATGATTGTCTTTATCTTCTCGATTGACGTCTCAAATGTTTGTCAACATTGATTATCAATGTATTTAAAATTGTCGCTTCATCATCAAATATAGATAATAGAGTAAATAGAAATTTTATTATTATTCATTGGCAAAATTTATCTATGAAATACATATATTTATTCATGTTCTATATAGAAAAAACTTCCGAAATTGAAATAGTTCTCATTGGCTTCAAAATGTTATACAAAGTTTTATGACAATGGAATTGTTTCATTGTTATGTCGAATGTTAAATCTTGAAAAACTAATATTATTTCTTTCGATAGAAAGATTCGAATCGACTAATATCGATGATATTCAATTACCTGATGAAATGCTCATTAATATACCACGACTAAACATACCTACTTTCAGTATAAACACTGTTATTATTAATAGATACATTACAATTGATCTTCCATCAAACAACCATATTCAACATAGTTTCATCAAAAGAAAATATCAACAAATTGATTTATATGCCCATGATAAACTTACGAACAAATGTAGGTAGATGTCACATTTACTCACTTTCATAATAATTTAATACTTTTCTTCATTTGACCAACTGTTTTCACGGTGATATGTTTCATAAAGTTCGAATATTGGCAATGACTGATGAACATCCATTTGAACATGAATTATTTGAAAAAATCTTTCAAGATTTTCTTTTTTTTTCAATAAATTATACGTGCTTAATTTTAAACTACAAAAACAACATTCATCTCCAGTCATTGCATTTAACCATCTAGTTATACTCGATCTTCAACCAGCCCACGTTGATTATGTTGAATGATTTCTCTTGGAAACAAACATTCGTTTATTTCGTTTTGGAAAATCTATATATCGAATATGAATCATTAATAATGGTAACAAATAATTTTACTAATGATGCAATACGTAACAATTGTAGTTAATTATGAAGAATTATTATAGATGAACAATTTGTTCGTTTAGAAAATTTTCATTCATATTTTCCTTTATTATAAATATTGGATTTCTTCAAATTTGTTTCAATTTTAAATAAATCCTTAGAGAAAGTTAAATATATTATCATCATAACAATTTACAAATTATTGTCAAAATCAATTATCGTTTGTTATTTGTTTGGTTAATAGGAATGTGTGGGTGTATATCAAATAAAAAAGTACACGTACACACTAGTTAAACTGACTTTACAAAAAAAAATAGCTTACGAGTTGAAAATGTGAACCAGATATGAAGTCAAAATTAATCACTGAATACCAGTCAAATATCAACAACTTGATAAAAATTTTGTCTATTGATAAATTGATTGTTATCAAAAAAGGTTATCATCAAGGACAACAATCTTATTTGCCCATAACTCAAATTCATAATTTCTATATTTTTCGAATTGATAGATGAACTATTCAATATTTACTCGAAAAGGATATGAGCTGTAGAGCTAATATTGCATGACCACATAAATCAACTTTATTTATTGATGTAAATCATTGAAGAAAATATCATTCAATTGAAGGTGAATTTTTTGCTTGAGTAATAATAGCTATTTCAGATTTGTTGTATGAGGTACATACAACAGCTGGATGACCTTTGAACAATTCATAAGTGCATGCATCTACTGTATAAATATCAATTATCTTTTAAAGATCGATAATGAATGTAAAAAAGACAAGAAAACACAAGTGACTATGTAGTTGTGATCTATATAATAAAAACGAAATAATGGCGAGCAAACAAGCATAGCATCTTAATAAAGTTCTTATTGATAAAGAAATAATAGAATACTGTTGAATAGTGACATCTTAATAACTTATAGTTTAACATAAGATGATTATATTTATGGTTATCATACAAACCAATGATTATACAAATATTTTTTAATATGAAATCTAGCTTTTCCTAGGATACTAGTAAAATTCAAGTACACTCTGATTAATATATACAATATTCAAATTGAATTTGATAGTGTGGTTAAACTGCACTAGCAATATCTCTTATTTATGCATATAGAATATCTACTTTGAATAGACTCTTAGTCTCTTAATAGAAGTATACTTCTTAGCTAATAACATTCTTTCTGTTGTTATGTATATGTATAAACTATAGAGTAATGTTTCTAATAGTAAATGTATCAAACAGAAATGTGATGTACAGAACATCTGTTGCTTCTGATAAACACACTGTTTGATATTTATCTCAGAAAGTAGAGTTTATGTAGTACAAGTTGCTAAATATAAAAAAAAGAATATTTTGTTTTCAAGATAGTTAGATAGATTTTTAAGAAGAAAAAGTAGTAAAATTTTACTTATTCTATTATTTCAGAAAACTTTATTCTTTCAATCTCTCCGATTATATCAAAACAACAAAAAAAAATATACTTTTTTTTATTATTATCAACAGACATTTTTTGCCGAATGACAAACAACGATTTTTTTCTTCTTTATTTTTAGGACATTATTTAAAAAGTGTCGTTATTGTATTCGCATTCTCTAATTTCTCTATGAAGTGAGGAATATTTCATTCTTCGGTTCTCGTGTTGACTCAGTTTTTTTCGACTATGCAATTCTAAAACGTTTGATAGCGTGACTTCATCAAGGCACATTGATCAATTTAATTAATGAATCACGTTGTTTTTTTTTTTGTTATTAATTCAAGCCATTTATTCAAATTGTTTTCATTCTGTAATATAAAAACATTCATTGGATTCTAGTTTCATCGGCTAGAATGTTAATGATTTACTTCTAGAATATTCGTGAGTTTCATGTTGTTTTTTTTTAAATAAAGAATTGTTTATTCTTTCTATCATTAGATAACTGACAGTTCTACAAAATCGATATGTTACTCTGATTGAATCTCATATGAAGATAAAATTTCATTTATCCATTAGTTGGAACTACATACTTGATATGATGTCGATTAATTAATAGAAATACAGTATCAAATATAACGATCTACATGCCGATACAGTTTATTTTCAAACAAAAAAAAAAACAAAATCGATGTTATTATATCAAACATATTCAATGTTAGTTGATATCAATCTAATTACACATTTAATTTTAAAACTAAATTGATTTGACTATTGCATAAAAAGATTGTTGATATTTTGTTTAAAATAATAATAATAAAAAAAAGAAAAGTACAACTATTTGATGAATATAAAACTTATTTCAAGAAAAAAATAAAATTGCAGATTAAATATAAAATGTTATTCAGAAAAATTTTTAATCATTTTTCTTTGATAAAATTTTCTATACGAACATTTTCTCATACATCACGTTTATATACAAAAGAATTTATTGATCGTCATATACAAAGTCTTATTAATGATAATGAATTTGCTTCAATGTCATCTGCATTACTTCATATACGTTCTGCTGGTCATCGTGTTTATATAATTCAACCATCAATGAAATTTAAAGCACGTGGTCGTCAATCAACAACTGCTCAATTACAATTATCAGAATCAATAGCACTTATTGAAACATTAAATAAATGGCGTGTTGTTGGTCATGGTATATATACATTAAAAACAAGTGGTTCTCAACGTTATTTATATGGTAAAGGTAATGTTGAAAAAATAACAAATGAAGTTCATGAATGTCAAGCAACAGCTGTTTTTGTTTCCATTGATCGTCTTTCACTTATACAAATTGATGGACTTACAGAAAAATTTCGTGTACCTGTTTATGATCGATATTCAATTGTGCTTCAAGTAAAGTTTTGTTTTTTTAAAAAAAAAATAAAATTTCTATTAAATAGATTTTTAAAAATCATGCACAAAGTGGTGCAGCTAAATTACAAGTTGCTCTAGCTGAAATTCCATTATTAAGATATCGTAAAAATGATTCTGAATTATTTAAAGTAAGAAATATTATATAAATAATAATAATAAAAAAAAAAGAACAAATCTTAGTTATTGAAATTTTAAAGGATCGTGAACAAAATCTTCGTGCTGAAGTAGCTAAACTTGAACAACATCGAAAATTATTAAAAAAACGTCGTTTATCTATTGATATACCTACTGTTGCTGTTGTTGGATATACAAATGCTGGAAAAACATCATTAATCAAAGCATTAACAAAAGATGCTTCATTACAACCAAAAAATCAATTATTTGCTACATTAGGTATACCAATAATAGCCAAACAGTAGCGAGATAGAATAATAATATCCAGAGATGAGCAGCCTCGATTCCAGAGCTACCCATTTCTGATAATACTCATGTAAAAGTAAAACCGTTTAGTATGCTGAAAATCAACCGTCGATAGTTTGATACTTGAACCGTCGATTGTGTTCTGATTGTGGTATAACAATAGTGAAATATAGGAAGACAATAGGACAAAAAATATCATCATCTCTGAAATAGTTTCATTTTTCAATTTGTTTAATTTCTTTTTTTTTCTTTCATCAATAGATGTTACTACATATGCTGGTGTTTTACCAAATGCATTAAATGTACTTTATGTAGATACAGTTGGTTTTATTGGTAAATAATTATTAATTTATTTAATCGATTGATAAATTTCTACTATTTATATAGCTGATATTCCAACAACATTAATTGAAGCTTTTCGTGCAACATTGAATGATGCTATAGATGCTCATTTAATAATACATGTTTGTGATATTAGTCATCCTGATTATGTTGTACAATATAAAACAGTACTACAAACATTACGTGAACTTGATATACCTTCATCAAAACTTGAATCAATAATAACTGTTTTTAATAAATATGATCTATTAAATCAACAAACATCTGATGAACAAGATAATAATGAAGAAGAAAAAGAAAAAATATTTTCACAAAAATCAATGCCAGATATCAATATTGAAAATAATAATAGATTATATATTTCATGTAAAACTAATCAAGGTCTTAATCAACTTACTGATATATTACAAAAAAAACTTATGATTGCAAGTGATCGTATTACATGTGTATATCGTGTATTACAAGGAGGACAATATTATCAAGTACTTGTTAATGATGATATATGTACAATTGAAAATATGATTGTTGATGAACATGATCCACAATTTATACATTTAAAATGTCTTTTTTCAAAAACTGCTTATGCAAAATTTCAAGCTCATTACAGTGGTGCATCAAAATATCAAATATCGAAAGATTCATAAAAAAAAGACTTTTGTGAAACAAAAAAAAAAATCTATTTAAACTGTGAAACTTTAATTTAGTTAATATATCTCTCGATAAACTAGTTTATATTATCATTAATCTATCCATTAAAATTCTTTAATTGTATACATTCGTAATTTAAAAGAATCATTGTTTTTATCTCACGAACAAATATCTCAAGATGATTATTCTGACTATTGAAAACTAGGTATCATTGTATGAATTTTCACTGTAATCTTGTAGCTCATTTTACGAACTTACGGAAAACGGTTTGTACTTTTTATATCGTTTACAACCATTTACAATGCCCTTATCTTGGTTCTGGGATATATAAAGGGGGACATAAATTGAGAACAGTTGTATTTTTCGAGTTTTCTTCTCGATAGTAATAACTAGGAAAATTTTGAAAAAATATTACTCTCTTCATCATACTGCATTCAATTTAGAGAAGACGTCAAAATGTTAAACACAATGAAATTTTTCACAAAAAAGAAAAATGCTTTTTAAGTCTTCTGTAAATGGAATTCAGAGAGATAAGACATCTCATTTTGTTCTATCAAATAAAATCATTTCTAAAAAGCTTCAAATAGATGCTAAAATAAATTTGATTTTGGAAGTTTTGGTTTTCCAGACATTCTCATCCAAGCAATTTTACTAGAGTTTTTAGGCTCATAAATCCTAATAGAGACTCATTTTAGCTACTCAAATGTTTTTTTCAGATTCTTTCTAACTATTATTATCGAGAAGAAAACTCAAAAATACAATTGACTCTAAACTTTTGTTCGTTACCACACAAACTTCATTGTATGGAACAAGATAAAAAAATGTCCGTTGCTCGTACTATCATTATATTCGATGCTGTATTACTAATGTATCTCTAATACGAGAAAAGTACTCGACTTTAACCAGCCTGTCAAATGATATAGAAAATATTTCCTTATTCAGACACTACCTAATTAACTATTCGATTCATCTATTAGTTGTTTTTCCAGGAAATACGTTCCAAAAGATATTGTTGTTCTACACTCACACGTATCTCTCAAACAAAAAAATATTCAACAATTGAAAAAGAGAGTCATTTGTTGGTAATAAAAATGGTTCAATATCAATAACGTACTAGAAAAAAAAGTAAAATTACGTTCAAATTGTCACCTGTCGTATACTAATATTATTATAGAAATTAATAAATTAGAACGAGTGAGGAGAAGAATGTCATTTTGGAAATGCTTTTTTTTTTACATGAACGCAATAGATATTTTTAGAGTAAAATAATGGAATGAAAATTATTATTTTTTTCTTATAATTAATATTCTTTCTTTTATTCATTTTTCAAATGAAACATATAAGCAATTCATGACAGTTGCCATCATTAAAGCAAGATTACACGCTTCATTATCATTAGTAATAATATCAATCAGAGTTTGTTGAGTGTTCGTTGCTATTTTTTCTTTTTCTTCCTTATATGATACCAAACAAACCATCGCATACTAAATAAGGAGACAACAGAGGTTATCTATTTTGGATGTAATGCAATGCGTACCAGATTATCCGCTACCTCCTTTTTTTTTCTCTTCGTTTTACTGTATGATTCATCAATGCAACTAGAACAAACTGCACTGGCATTTTTGTTTACACGCACAGGTTTTTATGGCAGCATTAAAACGAATAATTGATTTAAGTAATAAGGATACTCAACAAGCTTGGGAAGATGTTCGAAATGATGCAACTGATACTAATTGGTATGATTTGAAAATTTGATTAATTTCATAAATACGTATGTTTATTTTCTATAGGATTTTATTAACTTATGATGATAATGGTGAAGTTATACTTTGTGGTAAAGGTTCAAGTGGATTAAATGAAATGAAAAAAAAATTACGCGATAATCAAATTTATGTTGGTGTTATTCGTGTTCGAGCAGTTGATGATTTTGGTAGTCAACGAGCAAAATTTGTATATATTAATTATGTTGGAATTAATGTAGTAAGTATGTTTTATATATTTAATCTTATTAAATACTATTTTGTTTAGCCAACATTACGTGCTGCTCGTGCTTCTATGCATAAACGTGATTTTGAACGATTTTTTCATGGTTATCATATTCAAATACATGCTGATTCTCAAGAAGAATTATCAGAAGACAATATTATAGCATTACTACAAGCATGTGCTGGTGCACATAAACCACAAGCTTACAAATTTTCTTAGTTATTCATTTTCTTTTTGTCGTTTTTATTTATATTGATTGTCTTGTTAGATGTTTATATCATTTGCATATATATATATAACAGATCAAGCTATTTAGTAATTATATATTAATGAAATTGTTGATGATAAAAATAATTCGATTCTTTTAATGATTAAAACTATTTAATAGAAATGATTTGAAAGCAAAAGTTTTTCATCATTTAGTCGATTTGAAGACAATCTGAAAAGTGTCTCGAATGAACAAAATACTGATATTGTTCGAAAAGTATCGAGCATTAAAAAAAATGAATTGTATGTACTTTAAAATAAGAAATTAAGTTACTGTATGAAATATCATGTTTTATGTACGAAGGAAGTTCTCCAACTGATAAATCGCTTCTCAGTCGAGACTATATGCGTTATGTAGAACTAAATATGCTATGAATAATCTGAAGAGAGTTCGTGTTCTTAACTTATTGCTACGGAGATATTGCACTTTTACTGGAATCTTTAAATGAATATAGTGGTAGTAGAAAAACTGATTTTCGAATTTTGATTTGAAACTTTTTCTAGAGACA
>CAJNOL010001060.1:37832-83034 GCA_905250125.1 Rotaria sordida | reverse complement strand
TTTTTTTTTTTGTTTTTTAAGAATATCAGTATGATAAACCACCAATCGAACAATTCTCATAGATCAATGATTAACCAGTTATATTAATTTCTTTTTATTTTCATTGCATAATTGATATTAAGAAATATAGTTAGCAAGAAAAATGATACGATTTAATATATTAAAATTGTAACTATTCAAATATGATGATAAAACCTTTTTCTAGATGTCGCTGTTAATTGAATTTAATATTATTCAAATTTTTTTATAAAAATTGAATAAATATCTTAATAATATAATTGAAAATGGAATTTTCTTATGTAGATTAGAAGATTCATTACGGTGGATTTTCCTAAGTAATTGTTTGACATTCATCATGAATAATGGCGATGAATAATATGGTAGTAATTGACATAAACTTACTACAGGTAAGTAGTAAAGAATAGTCGGTCGTTGATATATTCTTTGTTTAACTAGAATTGTAATATATCTCATAGGATTTTTTAGGGTAGAGAAATCTACCATAGATATTGGCGAATTCATATTTATTTTAAAAGATCATAACAAGATCGAAATTAAATTTTATTACTGAATGTCATTTCTAATGAATAGTTGTATTTTTTCGATAATAAATCCTATTGGCTATGAAATACATTCAATATCTGCATTTTTGCGAATGTTTTTTTTTCGTATCGATTAGATACAAAAAAATATTTCGAAATGATACATAATAAGAAAGTCAATATGGTAAACAATATCCAAGACGGTCTTGTTCAATACTACAAACTACTTCTTTTACTATGATGGCAGTTTGTTTGTATGAGAAGTCGAAGATACGAATGGAGATCATTTTTTTGTCATGTTATACTTATTATCTAAGAAGAAACGTGCTCAATTCTTGCACGTTAACCGAGCTCATAGTCTATCTATATGTAGGATTCGGTGAGATGAATGAATGTTCAAAAAGACTTGCGTACATATCTTGTTCTTTTGATATTATTGAAGTTTGAAGTAAATTCTTTCTCGTGATATTGAATGATCAAAAGAGTTAATATTCTGACTTTTACCTAGAAGATATGAAAGTTTCTTTATCATTCAAAATCTCGAGATGAATTGGTTATTATTCGATAGTTTATCAGAGCTTGAAAGTTTAGAAAAACAGTCATTACTTCGAAAGAACAAGGTATATAGGCGTAAATCCTTTTGAACTTTCACATTTTCTTTATTCAAAATCAATGTATAGAATAACTTTATTTATTTTATATATTTTTTAGATATTCGTTTTCTTTCTATCGAAAATATGTCTTCGGAATGTTCTCTTCTTTGTTCTCTTCAATTATGGACATTAAAATATGCTGGTCTTCATGAACGTGATATAAGTATTCATAGTTATCAACAAAAACCACCTTCAACTAAACAATCAATTCTACCATTTATTCATAATACATCAAGTTCATCATTAACTAGTGATAAAACACCTAAAAAAGCAACATATTATGATGAATATAATGATTATTTTACATCACGTTCATTACCATTTCATATATCAAATAAAATTTTTCATAATTTACGTGATAAATTAAATGAATTAGATAATTTATTATCAACACTTAAACTTATACGAACAATATGGTTACGTATTGATACTATTTTTCTTGCTTTTTCAAATGGAACATTTGTTTTTATTTATATTGATAAAATAAGTCGAACATTAAAAAATATTTCAATTGATAAAACAACATTAGAAAAAAAATTTCATATAACAACAACAATATCTGATATATATTTTAATTCTTATGGTTTCTATATTTTATATGAAACATTATCAAAAATAGATATATTTCGTTTTAATAAACCAATACATACATTTGATTCAAAATTTAATTTATCTAATGAATCAATTCGATTAAGAACGGAAGAATTACCACCTTATTCAAATACAATACCTGTACGACGATGGTTTGATGTTAATCATGATCATCGTACAATAACTATTTGGTGGTCAATGTTAAATGAAGGTATATCAACAAGTGGACATTTAATTGATGGTGATAAAAAAAAATCAAGATTTAATTGTTTATCAATTATGTTTCCAGTTGGAAATCAAGATGAAAAAGAAACAATACATTCAATACAAACAGAAACATCAAATCCTTATTATTGTTCAGCAACACCATCGGGATTAACTACAATTGAAATGAATGAACATGTTGATGAAGTAAATAATCATAATAATAAAATTTAATCGTATCATTAAAAATAAACTTCATTAAACATTTCTCGAGATATTTAGATTATTAACAAAGATAAAGAATTAAAATAGCTACTTTAATGTATAGTTGAAACAATGTTTTATCCAGAGTTTGGGCAGAGGAGGCAGTGTGTCCATCCGAAAACTGAGTTGATACTCTCGTAGTTTTAAAATCGCTCCTCCTTTCAAGAGAAAATCTGAATAAAATATTGAGTTGAAAGCAATGGAGAATACATTGATTACTAAAATTATAATTTAGCTTTTTATTTTTATCATAAAATGTTCAGTATTTTTTTATCACAACTAAAAAATTTTTAATGATTGACTCTTACTACCAACGACAACATGCTTACAAATCGTATTTTCGATTGATACTTTCATAGGTAGTCATTACCCCAAAAAATACAAGGTTCTCAGAAGATTTTTTTTTGCTTCTATAGAATCTTGTAGAGTTCGTAGCGATAATCATTTCGATAAGAAAAATATTTAGTCAAGAAATCGTGATACTAGAGCCAACATAATCAAACTTCGGCTATTTCGGGCTTCTAAGTGGTAGTTGACGTTTTCGAGCATTTTGACCCTGATACCATAATTTATTGAGTAAGTTTGAATATTTTTTTTTATCGAAATGAATAACTCTATAGATGGAAAAATCTTCTGAGAACCTTGTGTTTTCTTTTATGATTGACTATCTATGAAAGTATTCATCGAAAATGATTATTAGCTTGTTTTCAATTTGTAATGTTCATTAACAATCACAGAGATACTTTTTTTTGCTATTAATGAAGAGAAACAATTGAAAATTATTCGAAATCAGAGTTCAGTTTGTTCCATCTTGATTTTAAAAGCAATTGAAGTAAGGGAAAATAATTTAATTTCTTATATTTCTTGTAGTTTCAATTAACTTGAAATGTTATATTAGGATAAGTTTTATCAATGTGTTTTGACAATCGATAATAAAGTTCTTCCGATCAAGTAACATCGAAGTAGAGAGCTGCGGGTCCTTCCAGACCCGGGTCCGGGTCTAAACCTAAGAGGAAAGTCAGACCCGGTCTGCATTAAGTTATGAATGAAAACATATAACAATAACAATTGAAGTTAACAAAATTGAAAAAGAAACAGTCAGAAATAATTCTACACTCATTTGACCTTTAAAGTCTCCAATGAAGAGCTAAAATTGTGTTCCCTTTTCTGTTCATATACACATAGGGTGTCAAATATTGGTGAAAAGAGGATCGGGTCTAGACCCGGCCGGGTCTGGGTCTGGACTCAGCCGGGTCCGGGTCTGAAAATTTAGTTTTTCCGGGGCCCGGGTCCAAAAAAACATGGACCCGCAGCTCTCTACATCGAAGCTATAGTCTAAATGTTTTCTTACAAAAAAACTCCTAACGAAAATAATATCGAATAAGAATAATCAATATTTTGTGTAAGTTTGTTTATGATCCATTGGAATTAATGAAACATCTATAGATATACTATTGAATTCTTATGAAAGGCTATTTTTTAAGAATTTTTACCATAGGAAGATATTCGGATGTTTGTCCATGATTTTCTTATGTATCTACAGAATAAGGGCTAGTTAACGTCTATTTCAGAAACTTTGGATTAGATCTTAAGTAATTCATTTTCGGAAAAAAAGGATTTTTAAACATTTTTCTCAAAATAGTTTTTAGTGAGTAGATTGAAAACTTCTAGACTATTTGATATCTAGCTTTGATTTTTTCTTTTTTGTTTGGAAGGTCTGAGTAAATGCAAATTCTTTTTCCGATCAGTTTTTATTTCTATACATACATATGATTTCTATGTTGAAAAAATTTAAATTTTGTTTCCAAATTTTATTTGAATGACAGTTGTGCACTGGTATTGGCTTCCATTTGAAATCACTCTAAGCTCTGTACCTCTCTTTTAATGACAGAGCCTTCGAGATTCTTTTGGAAGCCATAAATGAACTATAATTAAATTGAAATGCAAGTTTAATCCGACGTATTGAGCTCAAAATTTTTACTAAAAAGGTCCCTCAACTAGAATCATAATGACGGTCTACGAACTCTTTAATTTTCTAATATCAGATCTCAATTTGTTGGTCTCATATAATGATTAATAAAATTTTTCTTTTAGAATAATTTAGAACGTACGTACGAATTAAATGTATATTATTATGAAAATTTTCGTTCAGTACCTCTTCGTCTTATTCATATTCCATCATTAACATCTTCCATATTATATGTTATTCGTTCATCTAGTCATGCAATACTTTGTTTAACAGATGCTACTTTAATTTCTATTGATGAAATAAATCATATTCAACGTTCAAGATTATGTGTATTAACAAGAAATATAACAGGATTGTGGTGGATTATTGATAATTTATTATTTTCTGTAGCTGATGAACAAAGTTCAATAGTTTTTTATGATATTGCACTTAATCCAATTTGGCCTATTTTATCTTCAAATAAAAAATTAAATTTTCATTATTTTTTAAATCAAGATAAATATATTGTATCAATAAATCAATTAATACTTCCAAATAATTCATCATCAAATTTAACATTACTTTTACAATTTTCTCATGGTGGTCCTATTGGTTTAATAGATATTCATTATCCATTTAATAATATACATTCATTATTTAAATATTATTTAAATAATCAAAATTATTCATATATTATTGATTTATTATGGTGTCTTGATTGGACAAAACAAGATAATGATTGTCGATTAGCAATATCATATATAACTCAAGAATTATTTCGTAATATAAATTATAATGAATATTTTTATATTGAACAAATTTTACGTACATTTTATTCACCACTTCGTCCAATATCTGATGCAAGTATATTACGTAATCGTTCATTTATTAATCAAATAGCAACAAAATATTTTTATTATTTATTAAAAGGAAAATTTTTTTCTCAAGCACTTCAATTAGCTAAACATTTAGAAAATCGAATAATTTATCTTGATCTTTATTATGCATGTGATAATAATAATGAAAAAACAATTATGAACGTATGTGCACAAAAATTAAATTTAAATATTGATAGTGATATAGATAATGATGATGAAAGTGGTTTATCAGTAACATCAAGTGAAGATGAAAATGAAAGAGATAAAATTATTAAAGAAAAATTTCCAATTATGAATGAAAAACAATATGGAAATATTAATGATATTTTAACTTCAGCTATTGAACATTATAAACTTGACGAAAATATGTATAAATTTTTATTAGATAGAATTCATACTATGTAAATGAATTTAGTGTCAGATAGGTTTTTTTTTCTTTTTTTGTGTTTTATTATATTTGGGAAAAATAAATAATTAAGTTAGGTGATTTTTAATGATTTTTTTTAAAAATGTTTTGATTATTATTAGTTTAAAAGAAACTAAAATATTGTAGAAATAATTTTTTGTAATTGGAAATTTTTGTATGACGCGTAGTTAATGGAATAGTTCTGTATAATAAAGAAAGATTTTATAAGTTCATGATTGTTGCAATGATATAGATTAACTCTCGCCTTTTTATCGACTTACAACGAAACTCTCCTGATTGATTATTCGCTTTTGAGTAGGGATTTTGTGCATCATGTAAACTCGAAAGAGTTTTGAATATCCTGAAGAGTTTGTGTCCTTAGCTTGTTGCTGTATAAATACCAGAGATGGAATCAGTCTTAATTTTTCACAATAGGTACCGATACCGATCTGAATAGGTCACACCGTCCCAGTCGGTCTGAAATTCATATCAACACTTGACTGATGAATTATCGTACTATTCCATCTGTGGATAGTGATATTTGACATAGTCAACTTTCAATAAAGTTTCATTACACATCCTCTCTATATGATAATAAGAGCAAAAAATAAATAAATAAAACGTACAGGTAATGAATGGCCTATCGGCGATCAACCAGCCAGTCTAAAATTCGAATCAGACCGGTCGGTAACTGGTACCAGTTCTATCTCTGGTAGATACTGCGAATATACGATGGTTTTAAAATAAATGCTGTAGTGCTCTTCGGAAACACTAGGAAAACAGGTTTTTGAATTTCAACTTGAAACTTTGCATAGAGATAGGTCTTAACAAAAGTAGTTTATTGTGACAGTTTCATGTCTTTTGATTTGGTTCTATCCTAAAATAAGAACATCGAATCTACCATTAAATAGGAGTCATGTAAAAGACATTCTTTTACCATAGCTGTGTCTTAGAATAGGAATAATGATAAGATCTGAAACAGTCACAATAAACTATTCTCATTAAGAACTGTTTTTGTACAAAATTTCGAGTCGAAACTTGAAAATCAGTTTTTCCTGGTGTTTCTGAAGGAAGGAAGACCACGACATTCATTTAAAAACACAACCGTAAAAATACAGTATCTTCGTAGTAATAAGCTAAAGACTTGAACTGTTTTAAAAAATTTATAGTTCATTTGGTTCTACATAATGCATGTACTCTCGACTCAAAAGCGATTTATCACTTGAGTGACTTCCCCGTTAGCTAAATTGTTATTTTTTTTCTTTCTAATAATAACATGTGACACAAAACTAATTCGACCCATATTTCTCTTTCATAGAAAGACGCTGAAAGAAAAATTTTTGTATCAGAAGATATAGAATTTTTCTCTCTTTCGAATTGTATGTCATTTATTTTTGTTACAGATTCATAAACGAAATGATACGACAAGAACAAGACACATTCATACAACGAATTCGTAATTTTTATTTTGATTCATCAAATAAAGCGTGCAAAATGACAGTTAATCATTTTTTAAAACAATATATTCCAAGGTCAAAAATTTATTACATATTGAATAAATATTTGAAATATTGACAAATCGGATATTTACCAAGAAGGAGTGGTCGACAACTAAAACTTCTTAATCAAAAACTAAAACAACTGGTGAAATCTGTTAATATAATCGTTGTGGTATCAGTTAGCATAAATTAACTACGTAGCAGCCTTTGATATAGTAGCTATTAACTTAACATTATAGTTTAGTCGATTTACACGACTTATTTGATGGATCAAGATAAAAATTGCAAATTCGTTGTGCAAGTGTTTCTTTCTCTTTTCATGTTATTTTCTTCATGAATGCATAACAAAATTAACTCATATAAGCATCGAAAGAGAAAAACATGCTCTATCTTCTATTTTACAAGGTTTCTTTCAACACCCTTCTAGCGAAGAAAAATAGGGGCTGACATTTGTCCAATTACATTTTCATCACATATTATGTACAGATAGATTGAAACGAGTAAGAAATATTCATATATTAGTATATTTTACTGTGAATGTTATAACTAGTAACCAAATTAGCACCAAATCATGTGTCTTTTTAGGCTGTTTGGAGATATTTATATATGCAGTGTGACGCCAATATGTCGAGAAATTCATGAGAAAATTTCAAAACACATTTACCTAAATACTTCAATCTATGATATTGCATGAATAAAAGGCAGATGTTATTAGACTTGCTTTCGTGTTTGCACAAACTTGTGATAGAACTAGATAACATTCGAGTTTCACTCAATTGAAAAATGCAAAATGCAACGCGAAGTTTCCAATGTTGATTAACGGACAAATCGATATTTTCTAAAAACCAAATAATCTTTTGGATGATTGAATATGAAACGCTTTTCCCCCAAAGGTAATCACCCTATACTGAAATCAGGGCTTTCTTTTTTTGTTGCTATATATCGGAAAAGCTACGTTTCGACTAATTAGAAGATAAAAGTCAGAAAGAAACTGCGAAGTACTCATTGGAAAGTTCATTATTACAAGAACTGTATTAATGGATGCAAACATGATTTTACAGAATACTTCTGATTGATCTCTAGATTCTCTCTCTAATTTATTATTTATCTTCAGCTATATTCACGACTGTCCTAGCTATAATCAAAGAGAATGGTGACTGACATTTTGTGCTGTCATCATTTTAATTATCTCGAAGCTTGACAAAAGCAAAATTGACATAAGCTTACCTTTTTTGATGATTTTCTGACGAAAATCGGATGCCATATTAAAAACACAAAAAAAAAGCAGATGTTATCGATTTATTCTGAGAGACGAAGTTCATCAATACTATAGAAAAGATAATACTTTCGGCTAAAGTATAAAAATTAGGGTTTTCTTCGATGTCAAAAACGATATTTACTTTTGTTTTCGAAATTTACTTGAATTTCTATAGTTATTGTGACTGTGAGATCATTGAGACCTTCTATTATTGTTTTTCAGTTATTTGTTTAACATACTTTAAAAGCATCGAATCGTTAGTGCCTTTTTACAAAGCAGATTATTCGTGGATCCTCAAAACCTTAAATAATCCTGGAAACGGATACGTTACGCCATTTTATAACTCGTTTGTTATTAAAATTGGCCGTTTTCTTTCTTGTCATCAGAATATATCAGAATTAGTGTTTATCAGTTCAAGATGAAAAATCTGAATGAGATCGTATGGTCATCATAACGATAGACACTCGAGTAATTTTTGAAAAGAAAAGTGCATATCGTCTTTGGCATGAAAGAAAAGCCTAAGTTTTATATTGTATCCAAAAGTTTTATTTTTTCTTTAGTACTGATGAACTTGGTCTTTAAGAATAAAAACTTACTAATCTTCTCTTTAAAATAAAAACAAAGGTTCTTTGATTAAGCTTGCTCAATAGTGAATTAATATGCGTTTGTTAAGTGATCATAACTATTGAAAAATTCTGTATTCAACTAGTATTCGTCTCTCTCATCAATTCAAGAAATTATTTTAACCTATAGTTGCATTACTCTTTCTGTTCCAAGTGTAACAGTAATTCACCTATATCTAGAAATAAATCTTTCAATCGATGAGCATTCTCTCCTTTTTTCTTCTCTTCGTGAAATAAACTATTCTTGCATTGAAACAGAAATAATAATCTATTGCATAAATTAAAAGGTTTTCTTTTCTTTTTTCTCTTTTCTATTAGCCAGCCACATAGCTCTATACTAGCCATAGACAAACTCTTCTTATTGAAACACAAATTATACCGTGAAGGTCTTTCTTTTTGCAATGCATTACCATCATTTTGACATCTACGGATTACCTTATCGGTGAGCATTGTCTAATGATATTCTTAATAAGATAGGCTTTCAATGCATGCGCACGTGCGCACGTACCAGAGTTGTAACCGGTCCGGTCCGGACCGATGCCGGACCGGACCGGTGGAGGTCCTTCAACCGGCCGGAATTTGCCGGGTTTTTGCCGGTTGCAGATTGTTGACACAATATATTAATTCTTTTTTTTTTAGAAGAGTACTGCATGCCTCTTCATGCTTTTTTAAAGAAGAGGAGTACAATTATTTTTAAATACAAAATTTTCAAAATTTTTTCTTCTGAATGTTTTCCAAAGAGAAAATAAAACTATCTACTATTAAAAAAACAAATGAACTGTCACATATGATGTACTTATATGCTTTTATCGTTTTTTTTTGCTATTCATACTCTTGAGTTTTTGTTTTTCTATATTTATATATATTGTTTTATACGAATTTTGAACTGAAACAAGAGAAGAAATAAAAATGGCAGATTGATTTGCGTGGAAGGGCATCATTTTTCGCACAACGGAATTCAATTTTAAAAAATGTTCTTTAAATTTTTCACATGAAGAATCTACTTCATTGCCAACTAGCTTACGAGGGAACCTTTTCAACTGTCCAATCGCTTTTGAGTTCGAACTCAGTGTGAAAGATAGACCCCAGTGAGGTATGAAAAGGCCCAAAAGGATAAGTGCCCATAGGCCTTCTGTCCAGAGTTATAGGCATTTTACTGGATTTTTAGCCTATGGCACAGTATATACCAAAAAATCGAATGACAATATTTCGAGCTGAGATTTTGTCCAACGATAGGTCTATGTACCAATAGAATGCCCTGAAAATTTCAGCTCAAAAGAATGTTTCAATCTCGGGATATTAAACTCCCAAAAATCACGCATATCCCGCGAATGATGCTAGAATTTTTTGGCTTTTGGGTGTTCAATATCTCGAGATTGGAACATTCTTTTGAGCTGAAATTTTCAGGGCATTCTATTGGTACATAGACCTATCTTTGGACATAATCTCAGCTCGAAATATTGTCATTCGATTTTTTGGTATATACTGTGCCATAGGCTAAAAATCTAGTAAAATGCCTATAACTCTGGACGGAAGGCCTATGGGCACTTATCCTTTTGGGCCTTTTCATACCTCACTGGGGTCTATCTTTCAAACTGAGTTCGAACTCAAAAGCGATTGGACAGTTGAATAGGTTCCCTCGTTAGTCTCGTGATATTAAAAAAAATATACTGAGCTATGCTATCTTCACAACACATAACAAGGACTCGTATAGGTACCTATTGTTACCATGATAAAAATTTTGTTCACTGAACAACATTTTGAAATCGCCGGTTTTTGCCGGTCTAGAAATTTTTTTTAGACCGGCAGGTCACCGGCCGGACCGGACCGGTCTAATTTTTCTTGACCGGTTACAACTCTGGCACGTACATCTCTTCAAAATTAAAACGAAAGAAAAATGCTCTTTTCTCTTCATTACATTTATTATTTTGAACAAAACTAAAATTAATTACATTTTCTTTTTCAAATATTCGATATTCTTTGTATATAACTGAATATCTGGATGATTTTCAGATAATGAATGTTCTACAGTTTTGAGAGACTGTTCAAAAAGTGTAAGTGCTTTTGAATGATCACCCATCTTGAAATATACCGAACCAATGTTGTTGTAAGATTGCGCCAAACTCGGATGATTTGGAGGAAGAGTTTTATGGCGAACTTCCACTGCTCTTTCATAGTATATAAGTGCCTTAGAATACTCACCCATTTTGAAATGCACCGAACCAATATTGTTATAAGATTGAGCCAAACTCGGATGGTTTGAAGGAAGAGTTTTCTGTTTAATTTCTAGTGCTTTTTCATGAGATGAAAGTGCATTGGAATAGTCACCGATGTTTTCATACACCAAACCAATGTTATTGTAAGAAGTAGCTAGACTCGGATGATTTGAAGGGAGAGTGTGTTGGTGAGTTTCTAGCGCTTTTTGAAGAAATGAAAGTGCATTCGAATATTCACCCATGTTTTCATAAACTGAACCAATATTGTTGTAAGAAGTAGCTAGACACGAATGATTTGGAGGAAGAGTTTTTTCATGAATTTCTAATGCTTTCTGAAGATATGAAAGTGCATTCGAACAGTCACCAATTTTGATATACGCCGAACCAATGTTATTATAAGAAGTAGCCAAACTTGGATGATTTGAAGAAAGAGTTTGTACATAGAGTTCTAGTGCTTTTTGATGAAATGAAAGTGCATTCGAATAGTCACCCATATTGTCATATACCAAACCAATATTATTGTAAGCAGTAGCCAAACTCGGATGATTTGATGGAAGAGTTTGTTGATGGATTTCTGATGCTTTTTGAAGATATGAAAGTGCATTCGAATATTCACCCATCTTGATATACACCGAACCAATATTGTTATAAGATTGAGCCATATCAGGACGATTTGAAGGAGAAATTCCTTGGCGAACTTCTACTGCTCGTTGATAATATGAAAGTGCTTTCGGATAGTCACCCATCTTGAAATGCACCGAACCAATGTTGTTGTAAGATTGCGCCATACTCGGATGGTTTGGAGAAAGAGTTTTCTGTTTGATTTTCAATGCTTTTTGATGATATGAAAGTGCATTCAAATAGTCACCGGTGTTGTCATATATCAAACCAATGTTGTTGTAAGCAGTAGCCAAACTAGGATGATATGAAGAAGAGACATTTTGGTTATGAATTTCTAGTGTTTTTTGAAGGTATAAAAGTGCATTTGAATAATCACCCATATTGTCATACACTAAACCAATATTGTTGTAAGAAGTAGCCAAATTCGAATAATTTGAAGGACGAGTTTTTTTATGAATGTTGAGTGCTTTCTGAAGATATGAAAGTGCTTTTGAATAAGCACCCATGTTGTCATAAATTGCACCAATATTATTGCAAGATTGAGCCAAACTCGAATGATTTGAAGGAAGAGTTTTTTGTCGAATCGCCAGTGATTTTTGAAGAGACGAAAGTGCTTTCGGATAGTCACCTATCTTGAAATACACCGAACCAATATTGTTGTAAGATTGAGCCAAACTCAAATGATTTGGAGAAAGAATGCTTTGGCGAATTTCTAGTGCTCTTTCATAGTATGTCAGTGCCTTCGAATACTCGTGCATTTTGAAATACACCGAACCAATGTTATTGTACGATCGAGCGAAATCAGGATGATTTGAAGGAAGAGTTTTTTGTCGGATGTCCAAGGCTTTTTCATGACATGAAAGTGCATTGGAATAGTCACCGATACTGTCATACACCAAACCAATGTTGTTGTAAGTTGTAGCCAAATCAGGATGGCTGGAAGGAAGAGCTTTTTGGTAGATGTCTAGTGCTTTTTGAAGAGATGAAAGAGCGTTCGAATAATCACCCATATTGTCATACACCAAACCAATGTTGTTGTAAGATTGTGCCAAGTCAGGATGATTTGAGGGAAATATTTGTTCGCGAATTTTCAGTGCTTTTTGATAAGATGAAAGTGCCTTCGAATAGTCACTCATGTTGTCATATACCGAACCAATATTGTTATGAGAAATAGCCAAACTCGAATGATTTGGAGGAAGAGTTTTTTCGTGAATTTCTAATGCTTTCTGAAGATATGAAAGTGCATTCGGGTAGTCACTCATGTTGTCATACACCAAACCAATGTTATTGTAAGAAGTAGCTAAATCAGGATGATTTGAAGGACAAGTGTTTTCGCGAATTTCCAGTGCTTTTTGATGAAATAAAAGTGCATTCGAATAGTCACCCATGTTGTCATACACTGAACCAATGTTGTTGTAAGAAGTGCCCAAATCAAGATGATTTGAAGGAAGAGTTTGTTGATGGATTTTTAGTGCTTCTTGAAGATATGAAAGTGCATTCGAATAGTCACCCATGTTGTCATACGCCAAACCAATGTTGTTATAAGATTGAGCCACATCTGGATGATTTGAAGGAAAATTTTTCTGACGAATTTCAAGTGCTTTTTGATGAGATGAAAGTGCCTTTGAATAATCGCCCATGTTGTCATACACCCAACCAATGTTGTTGTAAGAAATGGCCAAATCGGGATGATGTGAAGGCAAATTTTTTTTCCGAATTCGTAATGCTTTTTGATAAAATGAAAATGCTTTGGAATAGTCACCCATCTTGATATAAACCGAACCAATGTTATTGTAAGAAGTAGCTAAATCAGGATGAGTTGAAGGAAGAGTTTTTTGCCAAATTTTCAATGCTTTTCGGTGAAATAAAAGCGCATTCGAATAGTCACTCATGTAGTTGTATACCAAACCGATGTTACTGTAAGCAGTAGCTAAATCGACATCCGTTGGTGAGAGAATTTTCTGTTTGATTTCAATGGATTGTTGATAATAGCCAATGGCTTCTGAATATTCACCTTGATCTTCCTTTACTATGCCGAGCATATGATAATGATATGCTTTATCTCGATCAGTCGTTGCTTGTCTAAGCAAGATATTATATAATTCCTGGGCTTTGTACGGCTGTCCAAGCTTAATTAGCAACATACCCAAACGGTACCATCCTACAGCATCAGGATGGATCTTTTGACGGATCCGTTCAGTAAGTGCTTGACGTTCTGGATCGTTGTCATTGGTCAATGTTAAATCGACTTGCCAAAGACGACGATATCTGTCAAGTTGTTTCATTAGTCCAATTCGAAAGACAGAGTGAATGGAGATGAGAATTTGTTTTTCGCCTCTGACATAACTGACATCACGGACGTCTGCAAATGGTGTTGATGTAATAGATGGATCAATTCTCATGACGAATAAAATACCAACAAGATCCGATGATTCTATGGTTTGACGAACAAACGTAAAGGGTACTTCAGGGCGAATACTAGTGAATAAAAAATTATTAAATGATAGAAGTCCATCTTTGCTTTTCACTAAACGATCAAAATCAGTCTTCGACAGTCCTTGACCATGATAAACAGTATATGAATTTGAAGTTGTATATGCAGCAAACTGTTGAGTATGAAGCATAGCGATGTTGTAGCGGAGATCACGGATGAAAAATCCCATGTTTATGATGAGATCGACTTCTAGCATTCGCAATGATCTGTTGAGCATAGAATAAAGAAAACATGGATAGGTATACCACCAAATTGGTGGATGCCTATGGTATTCTTGTTTGATTTTGTCGATATTTTGCAGTTCTTTTGGATTTGCAGCGAATAATTTACGACAATAAGTAGTAAATTCATCGATATGATGTTGTTCGAAATGTATATTTAATAAAATTTCTTTCATTATCTGTGTGCACATAAACGAAGAATCCAATTGATCGAGGTTTTGCTTGCTGCTTTCACTATCAGCGGTAATGAAACTGATCGAAGTCATGTTTTGATCACATTCTTGTGTAGCTTGTTGAAGGGCTTTACCGATAGGGACAATATATGTAAAGAATCCTTTTATTTTTGGCCAATGTTTGGTCCATTGTTCATGTTGAATTTGGTTCCCAGAAAGAATATAAATTGCACTTATCTGAGGCATGTCATGTATGATGGGAACTGCAATTTGTCCCAAGGTACCAGAAGTGATCATAAACACTTTGTCATGTTTGAAGTCATGGATAAAATTGATACAGTCATCGACATTCGTGAATATATTGATCTTGTTGACTATTTCTTTTAATTTTAAAATAATATGCTTGTAACCCTTGTTCTTCTCTGGATCGATGGTATTGTCGAGCCAGACGAGTAAAAAATTCTGAACCATGCGAGCATAATGAGACTGTCGTGGCTTTATACTCGTATGTTCAGATGATGTGCCAGTAGCGACAGCAATTGTTGTTGTTAAATTTTTCTTTTTGTCCATGGTGTGCACGCTATTTTATCGATGAAAAAAGAATACAAATAACACAAGTTGATATAGTATGTTGCGATTTTCTTCTATATGTTTTTATTTGTCTGTGATTGTTATTATCGTTGGAGTTATTTTTTCCTTTCGTTTCACTTCAGTGCTTCACTCCTTTTTTTAATCTGTAGTTGCGCTTATAAGTATCATAAAATAGCGAACGAGTGAAAAGCATGACTCATTGCAACATGTTTTTATATGCTGTGTCACATTTTAGCTCCTTTTTGTTATGATGTTTGGATGTTTTATCTCTTTTTGTCCTTATGTTGCCGTAATTATAGAGAAAATATTCAGTGTTTACATACTAGGTCCTTGACAGGTTTAATAAAGATACTGCAAGGATTCATTGTTTTTTCCAGAGGAAAGCGTTTATCCATGGAATATCAAGATTCTGACAGGATTTAGAACAAGGTTCGATCAAGATTCTGAGCATTTTACTACTAGATTTAAAATCAGAAATTTCTTCAGGCAATAGTAAACCCTGAAAAAAGTGTGTAGCCACGAAAAGTTGAAGATTTTGACAAAGTTTGAAACATGATCTTAGAAGGATCCTATACAGCTTTCGACTGTTTTTAGATTAGAATCTTGCCAAGGTTTCAAAAATTCCTAATTGAAAAAGAAATTTTTGTTAACATCATGCAAGATTTTCTAAAGAGAACGGAAGAGAAATGAATATATAGAGTATCGTTCTCTAGATCTTTGGTTTACAGACTGATCGACTTACTCAACTGGAATGTACCATGTTATTATAATATAACTACAATTTTCCCTATCTTGAATTTCGACTGACTTGTTAACTTATAATTGAATTTTGTGTAAACACAAATTATATAAAAAAAAAAATTTTTTTTTTAATACAAGTTCATTTTAAATTTTGTTTTTAGTTTACAAAATTTCATCAGTTTTTCTTAAATTTAATTCGATTTGAAAAAAATTTACTTGTAAGTTTTTGTATATATAATCCAAATTATGAACAAGTTTTATCAAACGATTTGGCTCCTACTAAAAGTAGTTATTTCATGGAAAAAATTAATGCAATAACTAAAATGAAATTAATATCATAATTTAATAAATTTTCAAATTTCCTTGCAGAATAAAAGCATTAAATCTTGATAGAATCCTGAAAATCAAATTCTGAAAAAACTCTTAACACAAGCCTTCAAAGATCGAAGCTAGATCGTTGTCTTTTCATATCATGATTCTGATTATGATGCGTATTGTCTATAAGGATCCGAAAAGCTTGTTTCTGAAAAACAATTATTATTTTATGTGGTACACGAAAAGGTTACATCAATAGAAATCATCAATTGTGATTGATCAATGAACATCATTGTATTGAATTGTTTTGAATTAAATTTATCCCCTTACTGACAACAACATAAAATAAATTTCAAATCAACGGAACTGAAAAAAATGCACAAGTGATCAATCGCATAAAATCAACTCTTAAACTGTCTTTGAAAACAAAGAATTATAACGTGATCTTCGTCTAATCAATAGAAAACAGACATATACTTTACTAACACTATGAGTTCTTTAACAATGTTCAAACAACTTTTATCAACCAGAAACTGAACTAAATCAATTATATTCATGTGTAGTCATAACGATTGAAGTTTTGTTAACAATACGAGACTGATGAATACATTTTAAGCCTCAATTACTGATCCTTAACATGACGAAAACTTCGAAACATAGTAGCTACTTTCGATCTGATCATTGTTGCTGCTGAAATTCGTTTTGCATGATCTCTAAAAAAAACCCAGAGTTCACATTTCAAAATCGCCATATTATGGAACAAATTGAGACTGAACGGAAATTCGTATCGAAGTTTCGGAAAAAAAACTGATCATATAGGAATACAGAACATTCTAACAACTTTTGAACGAATATCATCTTAGGTTGAACAAACACGCTCGTAAACGATCGTAAATCATCGTATTTTGGCATATTACATACCTCTGTATTGTATACAGAGAAATACGAAGTATATATGGATTTCGTATACTGCGTCCTGAGGTACAACTCTCCTGAATACATCAAATAAAAACTCTTTATAGATCTTTCAATACATTATTTGAAATCATCAGAGAAATAAACTATATTTCTACTTGAGTTTTGTATAAATGCATTGTTTTAAATCAATCTTGATCTGCATAGAGTTCATGCATGTATGAATAGAGTAACAATAGTATGACTATTAATACGTTAATGCCTCTTTTACCGAATGAATATGATCATCATCTGAACGTTAAATTATTTTATAGCTGAGCGCCATCAAATTTAAAGTAGTATAACATAAAATTCGACAATTTTGATGAATAGTAGTGAAATAAGAATTGAAAAACATGATTTTTTTTTTCAATTTTTATCAATAAGTGTACTTTTCGATTTGAAATAACTGCATGTTTTATTTATATCCAATCTTAACAACCAACAGAAAAAAATAAATAAATGTATATGTATATAACGAATAAATTAATACTGTTTTAATAAATCCACTGACATTCTCTAAATCCACACTATGGAGCTGCGGGTCTACGCTTTTGTGGATCTCAACCCGATAGAAACTAAGTTTCGAAACTGAGGTCCAACAGACTCAGATTTGAATCTGATCGGATCTATCCTCGAGGTTTCTTTTCACTAAATGAAGGATCAAAATTTCAGCTATTTCTTGGCTTCTCGTCGAAAATATTTAATCGAAAATTAAACCATAGCTGAAACACTCACCTGAGTCGACTGATGTCAATAGTTCTCTATTCAGACTCGAAGCTGAATACAAAGCAAGTCTTAAATTAAATCTGGATATGGGCCCAGACCTGAACTAGATCGGGCCATGGCTAGAATCATCAGCAGCTCTCTCGTCGACACACATACAAATATACAACAAAGAACAAAAAAAAAACATCACACACACATATACCCGTTCTAAAAACCAGTAATTCAGAAAAATTCATCACTCATTCAATTATTTATGAAAGACAAAGACGAAAAGATGAAAAAAAAAGAATTCATTCATTTTCGTTGTCACCCATTTGATTATTTATGGCTTCATTTTTAGTTACAATTTCTTCAGTTTTCGATTCACCATTTGGCATAATAAGACTTGCAAGGTCATTGTCGACAAAAAAACGAGTAGTTGTCTTAAAATAAGATTTTCAAATGAAAAAAAAATCATAAAGATTAATTGAATATATATACTTGACTACTGTTTGGTGAAAGAATTTGAACATGAACTCTTTCGGGAAGAGGTGGTTGTTCACTAAGATTTACTGGTTGTTCATGCCATTCACGTAAACTTTTAGGTGTTGTTAGACTTGAACTGGATTTATTACTATCTAAAAAAAAAAACTTAAATTTTCATCAAAAGACATACATACATATTTTATTAATCACAAACCTCTTCGTATTTTTTCATTATTGTCGGATGTCGACGTATGACGACTTGTCGATGGTGTCGATATCCCACTACCACTATTTGATGGTTGTCCAGAATGATTATGTGATGATGAATAATGTGAAATTTGTTCAATAGTAGTAAACGATGGTGATGAAGCAGTTGTTGTACTAGATGTAATTAATCGATTGCCATTTGGAATGTTCTGAATAATTAATTGTCGTGGAGGACCCGATACTAAAGCTGCTCGACCTTGAATAAAAAATTATTAAAAAAAAAGGTTATGAATCAATAATAAATATAGTGACATTATAAATAAGAAAAAGCTAAACAACATTTGATGTCATGGGTTTTTTTTTTGTAAATCTCATAAATGCAAAAATGAAGTCAACAATTATGAAAAAGAAATGGATATAGTACAACATCAATCTATTCTGTCATACATGTTTCGAAATTTGACACATTAAAATCTGAATAGGATTGAACTAAATATTTTATTTATAGAGAAAGGCATTCGTTTACTTACCAGGATGATTTAACAATGCTGGCACTGAAAGTCCTAAATGATAGATAAAAAGAAAAAAAAACATTGTGCATGTTATTGTACTTTCACTATATAAATGTTTCGTGTATGGACATGTCATAGACAACGTGAGTTGTATGGTCAAATAAAGAATGAATTTGATATCTTGCTTTTGTATTTTTTTATGATGGAGAAGCTTATTCCGTAAGATGATAGTCACTATATATCACTCGTCAAATTTAATTGTCCCTATTCTATTAAAATATCATCTGGCTCGTTACACTTATAATGATGATACGTAAAGAGAGTGAACATGAGACGCGTATGCGTGAATGAACGTATATAAATATACGTACGATACAGATTAATCAATCGATGGTTGATGATGTGAGACGAAAAGCAGAGAGAAAAAAAACCACTTGTCCATCTTATACTTACAACAAATCATTTGATGATACAACGATCAACATCAATGGAAATTTTTTTCATTTTTTTCATTTTTATTATTTTTAATAAAATATGTTATTCTTTAAATTCATCTTGTTTACCTTGTTCATCACATTTATGTTATCAATGTTATAATACATTACCGATTGATCGTACAAATATAGAAAAACTTTATATAATATGTAATACAACTAATAATTTATTTCAACAACAAGAACGTTTCTATTCAATAATACAATCTTATACAACAATAAATTGTTCTATGAAAACTCTTTATCTTGATCAATATACTCTTTGGAATTATCTTGAATATATGTCAATTACTTATGCTAATTTAACAAATTTATCACCTATGATATTTAATCGATCATTATTATTATTATCATCATCATCACCCATTTTATATAGTATTAAAACACTTAATCTATCATATAATTCAATACGAATAATAAATAAAAATTTTTCATATTATTTTCCATCATTAGAAAAACTTGATCTTAGTTATAATCATATAATACATATTAAAAAAAAAACTTTTATTAATTTATTATATTTAAAAGAACTTTATTTAAATAATAATTATTTAAAACAAATTTTACCAAATATTTTTCCACATCAATCATTAAATTTAATTAATTTAAATATGAACTATTGGCATTGTTCATGTACAAATATTCTTACACTTTCAATTAGTCGACCAATACCAATTTGTTCTACACCAAATGAATTTCAATATCAAAATATTAGTAATATTGCACAACAATGTTTTCTTCGAACAAAAGCAAATATTTTAATTACTACAAATATATATAAAAATCAAAATTTAACTTGTGTATTATCTTCAATTATCGATGAATGGAAAGATAAAATCAATAAAAATATTACATTACTATCAGCATGGCATATTGAACAAAATCAATCAATTTCATTAGAACATCTATTTGTTTTAAGTGATAAATCCGACAAATATCTTATTTGTTTTGATTTTCAGTCTATTCATACAGAAGCTATCTATACAATAATTAATCTTTCATCTATAATTTCTTTACAATCTTCATTTACATCAATAAATTTTACAAAATTTAATACACAAAATTCTACATTACTAACTTCAACAATTATAAATATTATATCATCAAATAAACTTTCACCATTTTTTCTCTGGCTTTTTAATACAAGTAAAAATATTTTACCAAAATATTTTCAAACATCTAATAAACATGTTTTAATTGTTTGGTTAATTCTTCTTATTATTGCTTTTATTATATTTATATTTCTTATTTATTTAATTTATTATCATAAAAAAATTTATAGACAACAATCAGAAAAATCTCATTCATTTATTCATTTTGATACAAATGCTTATAATTATCAAACATTATTCGATGTTAAATTTACATGTCAAAATCATAAATGTCTCTGTCAATATCATCGTCGTGCTCATTCAACACTATATTTAACAAAATCAACATCATTCGATTTACTTGACAAACAGACAAATTTTATACAATCACCATGTATGAAATCTAATCAATTACGTTATGCAAAAATTAAACAAATACCATCATTAAAAAAATTTGATAATGATTATTTAACAGGAGAATTTCGAACTATAGTTAAATTAAAAACCTTACCAAATTGATGTTGTGAATATGTTGGTCTTGTAGATGTACTATAATTTGATTGACTTGTTGTTTCTGGAATGTCTAATATTGAAGCTATTTTTGATAATTTTATTTGACGAGCTCTATATTGAAAAAAAATTCATTTGTATTTCAAAAACAAACAAGAAAAAGAAAATCAAATACCTTTGACGACCTTTACTTAAATTTTGTTTAGCTGTCATACAACGAATATGATCATCAAATGTAAATTTTGCATTAAGAATAGGTGGATTAGATTTAACATATGCATTATTAACTGGTTTATGAATTGTTATATGAAGAGAACGTGTATCTTCTTTATCATTTACTACTTTGACATCCTTAAAGAACAAAAATAAAAATAAAAAGAATTCAAATTTATACTATAACGTTTTGTGGAGATATTCAACAAACAAGGATCTAAACTAGCTCAATTGATTGTGGGCCTTCATTCCGTATATATTTAATTTATTAGTTTTAGGTAAAAAGCCATGTCAGATTGCAATGCCTGACAGAGTTCTTTGCTTTTAAATGCTTCCTTTTTATATAGGATAACAATTTCAATGACTCGAAAAATTCAAAAATAGGCATCTATTTATAGAAGTACATTATAGTATAATAATAAGGCTTAATAAAAAAAATACCAGGCTTCACATGCTCTTCCGAACAAAAGACACAAGTAATCGAATACAATGAAGTTCCTTCGAGAGTTCTTGGATGCATGATCACAAAAGAAACAATGAAAACGATTTCCCGGTTTTTTTTTCTCTCAAATTCAACAACGTTTTTTTCAGGCAGATCATGAAGATGGTTCGGATCCTTTAAACTTCAAAGTACTAAGAATTCTAGAATCGCATTTTCTTTCAAGGACGAATAGTTTCTGTCTAGGCAAACAATTGACAATTATCGCAAGCCTTATATAAAAAAATAAGAAGATATTAAGTTTGAGCTGACATAAATGATTGATTAAAATACTAACTTGCATTAAATCACAGAATTTTACAATACCCCATCCAAGTCTTTTAATATCTGGTTCAATAAGAATAAATTGCATTGGATCCGTTACAAGAAAATGACGTTCTCTTCTATAGAGAAAAAATTCAAACATAAGAACAAAAAAAAACAAAATCATTTTAATTCTAAATCTTACTTGTCTTTCATATGAACAGTACATGCAATTAAATCACTATTATCTTAAATTAAAAAAGAAAAAAAAAAGAACATTTATTTAATAATATATCTTCTTCTGTTATTACTTACTCAAATCAAGTTTATCATTTTCTTTAACTAAACTATCTACTTTTGTTAACGGTAATTCAGTTTCTGTAATTAATCTTAATTCCAAAGACAAAGCACGAATAAGAAAAAATACTCGAATTGACTAAAAAATAAAAAAAAAACAATGTTCAAAAAAGTTTTCATTTTAATCTATTTTTTTCTCTTTTACTCTTCTTGCTCGTTCAATATCACCGGATGGTAAACGTTTAATAAATTCTACTCCACTTAATAGTGTCGTTGTTGGTAGAAACAACATACATGCATCTTTTAATAAATATTCTAAACGTATTGGATTTAATCGTATTTGACGATATTCATCTTCAAACATATCAAGAAACATTTCTTGTTGCTAAAAGAATGTAAAACAAAAAAAAAAGATATAAAATATAAATAGAATATAGAAATTCTTACATGATACTGTCGTCTTAAATTTTCAGTTGATTGTTCATGTACTTGTTCAATACGTGCTAAATGATGATCAGATAAATAAGAAATCTTTTCTTCTTCATTGTAAACAAGTTTCTTTAATAAATCTATTGCTAAATTTAATGTAACAAGACGAATTTTTGAATCTTTAAATAATAGAAAAAAGAATTATATTATTTAAAAACAAAAAAAAAGTAAAATATAAACTATTCTATATTTTACCTTGCGGTGTTGATAATAAAAGTATTTCACAAAGTCGATCAATTAATATTGTATTATAAGAACTTTTATCCTTAAATAAAATAAAAAATTTATTTCTTTCCAAAAGAAACATTCAATAAAATGGTTCCATCTCGTTTCGTCGACAATTTTTTTTTTCTCATTTTGAGTGTTGGTTTCCTCGTAATCCACAGATACACAATGAACATTTGGTGAAAAAATATCAAAGTGATATTTTTTTTTTGTGATTTCAATTATGTTGAATATACATTGGTCAATTGCCGACATTTTGATTTAAAAAAAATTATTCTAGTTCTTTAAAGGTTTGAGAAAATCCTATGTCGAAGAAATGGTCAGATTTCTGTCATATTACAGGAAAATATCTTTTTCCAACGAAAATAGAAACATCTATAGAATAAATCGTAAAACTCTTGCTCTATACGAAAAACTTTGTTTTGAAAAAAAGTATGCATTCTTTTGTCTCAAGAAGTATTTTAAGAGAAAAATAAACACATATTTGAAATCAGCATGCAAAAAAATCGCATCGAATGATGTATCATTTGTTAATTTTTAAAATAAAAATTTTTCCAGTAAAATTTTAGAGTAACGGGGACCCGTCAGTCATTTTTCGGTGTACTGGAAATTAATATTTCTATAAAACAAATACAGTTTTTGACAGGAAATAAGCCATGCCTACAGGCTATATAGAAATTACCCACTATGAAACACACACAACTCATATTCATTATGTGCTTAATTAATTGAGTGTTAACTTGTCGACCAAATGGAAAAAATATATATTTGTCAACGAAACGGGGAAATGATATCAATAAAATAACGTACTGAAGATTTAACTGTTAAACCAACAGATTCAAGAATAACACTATCAACAGCTAGAAATGACAAAAAATTAAATTTAAAATTTATTATAATTGAAAAAAATAAAGCTTACATGGATTCATTGTCATTGTTAGAAGTATGCTTAATGCATAAAAACATTGTTGATCGTTTTCAGTACAATCAAGTGCTTTAATTAATGCTTCAAAATAAGGTCTAGAAAAGAAATATAAGAATTTCTTTTCTTTGTTTTAGATTTACCTTTCAGCTAAATGAGTATTATTAAATTTCGTTTGATCTATACGACGTTTATTTTTTTCATCATCAGTCCAATTTGATACATATAAACATGTAGATTTTACATTTGGTTCAATAATTCGTTGATTTATTGAAGAAGTTCGAGGAGATGAAGATGCTGAGCGTATTCGAGTTTGTTCATGATCATGACGATATCGAGATGTATCGTTATTAATATCAAGAGCATTTAGTGAAATTTCTGAAAATATAAATAGATAAATAATAAAGAATAACAAAAGAAATAAATTAATACCGGAAGTTGTTTTAGTATAAATTGATTCTGCTTTAGATAACCAAACATCGAGAGATGCGGGAGGTAAACTATAGGAAATCTAAAAATATTAAATAAACAATTGAAAAATTTGAAGGAAAAACAACAGATTTTACTTGTTCTCCAAAACGACGTTGAACAGCTTCAACAGTTTCAATATTTGCCGATAGAATTATATCGGCTAATTCTTCTACAACTGGTCCATAGTAAACGACAAGAAAGACCAAAAAAAAGAACAAATAAATACAAAAATAGATTAAATTTTGTCAATTCATCAATTACTTACTTCGGCAAGAAGAAATAAAGCAGATAATTGATCTAGCATAGTTCGAGAATCCTTAATAAAATATATAATTTCATAAATTAAGATCGAAACAGACTCACAGCTGAATCTTTTCATAGAAAGTCTTCAAATTTTTTTTTGTATTATTTTATTCTGAGAGCATCTGAACTTTCTCTATTGATAAACATCATATTGCCAACATTCCGGTTGTTCTTATATCGAATACATCTCCTCTCATCAGTTGAAAATACTCAGATTACCAGTCTTTATGAAATATCAGTCCATATTAGATGATACACGGGACTACGTTTTTTGGGTCGCAGCCTAGAGAAAATTATTCCAGAATTTATTTGTATAATGTCTCCTTCAAGACGCGTTATTTGATTTATTTAGTCGATGACTAGTACTTTTTTCTTGGATCATCTCTCTTGAATTATGTTCTGATTGATGATTTATAAGACAAATCGCTTAAAACCAAACAATATTTAACTATAATCTTTAGTTCCGATGTGGCAAATTTTTTTCCTCATGGTTTCAGTCCTGCGTATCTGTGTTTAGTCAGTAATAACTCTGGTGATTTTTCATTATCAGTATTTTAGCGCATGTTCAAATTTCTCTGTATGTCATTGCACATACATATAAATGATTGTTCCTGTGTATCTCTTCCTTTTATTTGATGAAGATAATGTCTCTATGGTTTTCTTCATTTCTTACGTATTAAAAATCATGCTTTCGAATAATATCTTGACTTACTTTTATTCGTGACAATTTATCGCGTTTAATTAATGAAAATACATAAACTGGTATAAGAAGTCGATTCATGAATTGATCTTTAAGAACATTATTAAGACTATCAACATTAAGTAAAAATATATCTTGAAGATAATGTATATGATCAATATGTTCTTCTAAACTACATGTTAAACGACCACGATTATTAATACTAAATAAAATAAAACAATAACCAATAAATATGAACGACATATATTTGTATCTTACTCTTGATTATTTCTTATTAAACTATCAAAATCTAAAATATGACTTCGTATAAACCATACAAGATTAGAAAAATATGCTGTTGCTGTACGATCTAATATAAAACGATGCATTGCTGGATCAGATACTACAAAAAAAAAAATCCGTTTATTTTTTGTATTTTCATTGTTACATATATACCTTTATAAACATTTAATGTTAATGTTCGTACAGCAATACGAACCATTGTTTCTGGATGATTAAAAAATTTTATTGCTTCAACATATAATGGAAAATCATGATTTCTCTAAATAAAAGAATACATAAAAAAAAAGAATTAAAACAAAATAAAAATTATAAACATATCATACTTCATTATAAAAAAAATGTATTGAATGTGTATTTAATTTCAATGAAAGAGTTTTAAGAAATGAAATATAATATGCAGTTATTTCTTCATCATTAAAATCAAATTTATGTACAATTATATTATTGATATGATTATTTGATAAAAGGTAATCTTGAATGAAAAGAAAATTTTTTTATTTTTTTCTATTATGAAAATAAAACTTACATAAAGATGTTTCATGACGAATATTTTCAAAGAGAATATTGAGCGTTTGTAATACTTGTACACATATATAACGTCCATGTTTTTGACGCATATAATTTAAAAAAAATGTTAACATTCCTCGTTCGAGAAAATAACTAAAAGAAAATGAATTGTACGATTTAGAGAATATGATTATGTATAGACTACAAGGATTGATTTAAACTATCAGATTTATTTATCAATATTATTTAATACATTCGAATTGTATCAAAAGAGAGCCATAGTTCTGAAGAATATGTCTTCATCCCATCCCGTCAGTCAGATATCTCCCTTCAGCCTAATATCTTCCCTTTAATGATAAGGTGTATAATGAGAATTAAAGAAAAATTCAGGAAGTTACTGTTCATGAAGTAGGGAACTCTTCCGAACTTGACAAAATTTTAATATACCAGAATATGAGTAGATTACACTACAGACTCTTATTTAGTCCATCGTATTTTTTTTATTATCTGTCAGACTGATCGTAGAAGATTTATAATCATAATATTGACCCATATGAATCATTTAAATACGATTGTATTCATCGTCTTGAGAAATTCAATATTTCAAATCATGACTCTTTTGTTTGATAAAAATTCAATAACAAATAGAAAGAACCTACTCGAATACAGAACTATCATTTTGATCTCCCCAAATAAGAATTTCTGATATAAATCGAAGTGTTTCAATTAATAAATCACGATTTGCATCTGATACAATTGGATTACGATTTAAGACACCATATAAATATCTGAATAAAATACAAAAATAACCCATTTCTATTATTTTGTGTATATATCGAATAACTTACTTAAGATTTTCAATCGAATGCGGATTTCGTGGTTTAGTTTGTCCAAACAAACCATTTTTTGCTCGAGTAAATACAGACATTAAAATTCTAATCTACAACTGATTGTATAGAAATTTTTTATTTTTGTTTATTTGTTTGTTTATTTATTTTATGCTTCTTATCAAAGAAAATAAACAACAGTATTTTTTTTTTTTCTATCCATCGTTGGATGTTTATATTTTATTAAAAGAAACATTAACATTGTGTTTCTAAGAAAAAAAAAGCAACAACGGATTTTTCTTGTGTATCTTGTAATGTTGATGAGAATATTTAAATCATAAAGATTTATTCTCTATTCATCATTTTTTGTCGTTTAAGTTTCTTCTTTGATTCTTTCTTTTTAGCTGCTGGTTCATCATCAACGGCACCACCTGTACGTGTTAAAAGATTTTCTTTTTCACTTAAAATTAATTCAATGTGACACGGTGATGATTGATACGGATTAATACGACCATGTGCACGATATGTACGACGACGAATTTTTGGTGCACGATTTACTTGTATATGATCAATAACAAGATGATCAACATCAAGACCTTTAACGTCGGCATTTGATTCAGCATTTTTTAATAATTGTAAAAGAATTTCAGCTGATTTTTTTGGCCAACGTCCTTGTGATACTTTAAATGCTTTTGCTTGAGCCTTACGACTAACACCACCATTGTAACGTTTGAATGGAACAATTTCCTTTTTATTGACGACATTTTTTAAATAACGTGTTGCACGTCGTAAAGTCATACGTTTAAGTGCATTAGCTGTTTCACGTGTGTTTTTAAAATGAACACGTAAATAGGCACCACGAGTTTTGCAGGATTTTGCTGGATTTTCAACAGTGCCTAGAAAAAAATAAATAAAAAATTTTCATAGGAAATAGAAAAACAAGTCAACTTACGTGCATAGCGAACCATGATGTTATTTTCTTGTTCGTGAAAAAATAATTCAAATGTATAAAGAACAAGATCTAGAAAAGAAAAATAATTTTAGAAAAAAATCGAAAAAAAAAAACGTTCTATCAGAATAATAAGTGTTTATTTGCAAGTTTTTGGACTGAGTGATAAACAAGATCAAATGCCAATAACCAACCACAATATTGATGTACTGTACTATCCTTATTAATCAAAACAGAAAAATATATGTATTAAATTATAATAACGAGTATCAAAAATTAAGTAGAAAATTTTTATTGAATTTTCAATAAATATTTTTACAAATCAAAAATATAGATGTCACTAATGCACACAATTGCAACAGAGTTACCGATTAATATGAACAGGAAAATATTTACATTATTAATAGTTGCATATAATAATAATACATATGATTTTAGTTTATATAAAATAAATTCTTTCGATACACAGAAGGGTGTGGGTGGATGTGGACATGTGGATTTGGTACTTCTATCGACGCCCAGATCCACACCCATCCACCCACATCCTTGGTGTTTCCATTTTTTCGATTCTCGATCAAATATTATAAGCGATCAGGTTTATCTATCCAAGTTGATTTAGACTATTTTCACTATTGCGAAATCGGCGATAAGTTGTGATGAATCGCCAACATCAAAATAATCGACAATTAATAATCGATAATTTTTATAAAAATCACGATAAATCACCAGAACTGTGACGATTTTCATAATATGAGTAATATGATATAAACCAAACATAGAATTTTTCAGTTAAGTCACAATAATTAAAATAAATCTTTTTTATTTATATATTTGACATAGAATTATTACTTTAAAAGAGGAAAATAAGATTTGATATAAAGAAAATAGATTCGTCCTTCTATTTGCCGCAACAATTTTGTACATAGATACGAAAATGTTTCTAATTGAGATTAGAGTAGAAGAACGTATAAATATTGTACAGTATTTATTGTGTCAAATCAGGTTTCTAATTGATTTACGCTATTTTCAATGATATCTTGTCCCTATGTTAGGGACAATGCTCTAGACAAAATCATAAAAAGACTTGGACTGATGAGGATTTACTTCATGAACTATCATTAATTAAATATACACAAGATATGATTCAAGATTCATTTACTATGCGAAGAGATGCATTTGAAACACATCCAGCTATTCAATCTGGTTTAGATTTAATTGATACAAATGGTCAACATACATATATGCTGGAATTACTCTGTTTATGTATTCCTAAAAACGAATTTAGTAAAACAAACATAAAATTTCATCCAATATTTGTATTCGACTTCTATATTTATTTAGTTGATTTTAAATGTGATGAAGAATATGAAGCAAACGAAGATAAACATAAAGAAAGTTGAAAAATAATTCTTGGTGACAAATGATGATGATGGATTAAATTCAAATGAACCAGACAATCAAGATTAATCAATGGTCACTGCAGCAAAAATTAATACATCAAATTCAAGTTCATCAAATAATGATAAAGAAAATTAATATAAAGACAATATATATGCATATAATTAATCATTTATTTATGTACACGATGTGGGTGTGGATGTGTTTCGTTTCTTTTTACACCCACACCCGCGTAAAACGAGAATTTTTAAAAATTGCCTCAAATATAAATGATGGTATAACTTGAGACAGGGTGATATGTTTAGATTATTATACAATTTAATTAATTCTAACTGTTTCTTTTTCTCCTAGATAATATATTAAAAACATTATTTACATCATCATCAAAATGTGAACGTGATGATATTCTACACGATGTGGACCAAGATTGTGAGCTTTAATTACATTGTTTGAAATATATATATATATATATATATTTGATTATGGTTTAGGTAATAACAAAATTTTATTCAAAGATTTCGTTGAACGTATTCGAATGTTTTTACATGAAAAAAAAAGATGTTCATAAGTTTATATTAGAGGTCAGTTTGATTCGATTTTTTTGTCATAAAGTGTTTAAAATATAGTGATGGTGAATGATGGAACATACATTCTAGAAAAAAGTTTTTTTTTTGGAAATCAAAAAAAAAATTCCGTATCTTAATCGATTTTTAAGAAACTTTTCAATCTGACAACTACACCTTGATTCGTATAAACTTGTTTTTTTTCGTCAAACATAGCTTATCTTGACGATATTTTAGAATAGTTCGAAATGTTTATTATAGAAAAATAATTAATTTTGTACGTATTGAAGATTTTTTAAATAATTTTCAAATGTTAACATTTTTTAATATGATGAATATAGTTCATCTATCAACATATATTAAAGAGCTAATTGGACATTTTTCTTTCCTTTTTTCGTATCAGTTTGATGACTATTCAATATTGAACACTACAGAAGAACGAGAAAACATAATGATGTTGTCTCGTCCATGTCTTTGTCCAAAATGATATATATGCACATTTCCTATAGTATTTATAACTTAATCTCGACGATAATATTAATATAATTGAGAAATCAAACGTAAGAGTATTTTTTCTTATCATAATTTTTATCTGGTAAATTATAACAGATAGATGTTGTTAGTGATTGAACTTCAAGAATTGAGTCATAATGAGAGTGATGACGGGATCGTTTGAAACGATTTACCATGTATGCTTCTATATTTTGCTCATAAGTAACAGGTATATCAAGATGAGGAAGAGTTCAAAACGATATGACAGAATGTTGTGAATAGATGACTCTTCTTTACATCAACGACATCTTCATCGTATTAGTTAAATTTACGATAGACATCAGAGAGATTGAAAGGAGCATCAAAGAGTGTGGGTGCGACGATCTAGTTGATCGGAAGAAGTATCCAATTGATTAACAGGGATATTTTACCGAAATCTTTGTGAAGGAGCTCGGCGTTCTCTCAAAATCATATTTTTTAGTTTCGACTTAAAATTTTGGGAAAATAGAAAACCAAATTAGAATCACTTTGAAAAAGTTGCGATGTTTTTAATAATTTTTTTTAGATAAGATTGTTTCATAAAAGTAGAAATAACAGACTATTTGGTTTTGTTTATTTTAGGATGAAAAAGATGACACAGATCATTGGACCACTTATGGAAAAGAAATTGATCAATTATCAGATGCTGGCGTTACGCTCACCAATGAATTACTTAAAGAACCTTGTGAAAAACACAATCTTTGTGATAAAAATAAGCTGGAAACGTTTTGTGGCCTGTTTTTTTATTGCTATTGTCCATCTTTTGTCTATGTGATCTTTTTGCCATTGAATGATTAAAATGATAACTGACTTCATTTGAATGTCTTTCATTGTTACCATTGACATTTTGTATAGGTGCAATATAAGTATAAGAAATAATATTTGTCAATCGAGAAATATGAGATGTCTACCTTCTTTTTTTCTGGTCGAGAAAGAACAATTTTTGTTCAATTGTGATTGTAGTTTTCCTATCACGGAAAATAACTTAAGAAGAAAAAACGATTTCTCGAAAAAAAAGTACTAGATTAGAGATGAGTTAGTTGTTAGCAAAGTCTTCATGTCCAGCTCGCTTTTGTGTGGATATGAAAGAGTAAAAAATAAAGAATTTAAACAGTTCTGTTTTGAAATTCTTACACACATATGAATGAATGATGCCATGAAATATTAATTAGTAAAAGACGAACATAACGATGTTAAGACATGTACTCTAGTCGAGACTCCCCAGAAGAATCTCAGAGGAATCCCTGTCGTGAGTCCCTGGGGGAGTTAAGAGGAGATTCAGGGACTCCATATGGATTCCCCAGGGACTTCGCGGGGACTTCCTAGAGACTCCCCAGGAAATTGATCAGTATTATCAGGGTCTCTCCAGAAGTCACCATTGGAATTCTCTGAAAAATTCAAATTTATGAAAATTTTAGAGGGACTCTCTGGGAAGTTTTAAGGAGATCCTGAGATATGCAACTTCCCAGGGGACTCACAACAGGAATTCTCCAGGGATTTTGCATTTTTCAGGGGACTCTCCGGTGATTTCATTAGGGAGAGTCGACGAATATGCGAAACACATATGATAATACATACAAAACGAAAGGAATATACCAAACACATATGATGATGTGTAACGAAACAAAGGAACAGATCTAACACATATGATAATACATGCAGACCAAAGGGAAAATTTCGAATACATAGGGTGACGTATATTGAAGGTTAGGAAAAGATCTAATACATATGATGGACGATTCCAACAAGAATGAGGTATATATATATACAAATGACAATGTTCCAATCACTACCAAACACATTTTACCAAGAAGCTTTCTTAACTACAAATCAACTTCAAAATCATTCAAAATGCCAATCAAAACCATTTATCATAAGATTCCAGAATCAACTTTCCAAGTGTTCATCAAAGCAGTATTTTATAGCTATTTCAAACGCATCTGCGTCTGGGTTATCAAGGTATTTTTGATTGTAACCTGAAGAATAAATTTTCAAGGCAACTTTGTTAAAAACAATTCTTTCAAGGGGGTATTTCTAACGTATATTATTTCATTAGAAAATCTACAAAATGCCACCAAAACGAAGAACCCTGATGGGCAGAAATACATCAGACTCGAGGAGAATGGCAGCTTCCCGAGCAGTCGAGACTCCAGAACAGAGAAGTACTCAGCTTGATAATCAAAGGTCACGGCAAGCAGTCGCCAGAGCAGCCGAGACTTTGGAAGAGACAAGTATTCGGCTTGATGATTAATGTTTTACGACAAGCAGCTGCCAGAGCAGCGGAGACGCCAGACCAGAGACGAGCTCGAAGTGAAGATCAACATACAAGACAAGCAGCCTTAAGAGCCACACGCTGGACAGTTATAGAAGGTGAAACATTTCGATATAATCCAGCCAACAACTACGAGAACCATCCTCAATTTAATATTGGACAAATGAACGACCCTTGCTCACACTGTGGTGCTCTCAAGTGGATTGCAGAAGCTCTAGGTATGTGCTGCTCTGCTGGTAAGGTCAAATTACCAGCACTCCAACCTCCTCCAGAGCCACTAGATTCATTGATGTCAGAGGCAACGGACAGATCGAAGCATTTTCTGGAGAATATCAGAAAGTACAACTCCTGCTTTTAGATGACGTCTTTTGGTGCCAACATTGTAGTATCCGAGTCAGGTTTCATGCCCACTTTTAAGGCTCAGGGTCAAGTTTACCATCGTGTGGGATCCTTACTACCGCTTCCGAATGAAGAGCATCAATTTCTTCAAATTTATCTCATGGGTGACGAACAAAAAGAAGCAAATCAATGTTGCAGTAACATTCCTGGCACAAGACCAGACGTCATTCCGGAATTACAGAGGATGCTTCATCAACATAACACCTATGTTCATATGTTCAAGGATCCTCTTCAACAGATGCCGCGTGACGAGTTGAGGGTGCACATTCCAGCGGACAAGAAATCTGCTGGGCAACATCCCGGACGCTTTAATGAACTTGTGACAAATGAAGTGGCGATCGTCATTGTGGGTAATGAATTTGATAGACGAGACATCATCTTGGAGAAAATGAACAACCAACTGCAGAGAGTGTCAGAAACAAACAGGGTCTACGATGTCTTGCAATATCCTCTTATCTTTTGAGAAGGAGAAGATGGCTACCATTTCCTCATCATGCAGATTAATCCGAGAACAGGAATGCCTGTCGATGGGGAAAAGGTATTGGCGATGGGCTTTTACACATACAGAATGATGGTGCGAGATGGAGATGCCAATCACATTTTTAGGTGCCGCCAACTCTTCCACCAGTTTGTGGTCGACATGTATGCCAAGATTGAGTAACATTATTGATCAACTGCATTAAGTGTCTTAAATTCAGCACTAAAACACACCACTTGAATCAATGTTACAAATGTATAGTATTTAAATGAATTTTGCTGAGATTTAATTATACCCTTTGTAGATAATTGATTCACATTAAAACGGTTAAGATTATTTGACTGATATTTTATCAACATATTCTACTAGTCTTCACTAAACTAGAACCTTATAGGTGTTCATGTGAGAGTTCAACGAAAATGAACATATATATCTTTTTTGCGACATAGTCAATTTTCAAATAGATATCGATTACTGATTCATTCGATGATAAACTACTAGTTTTCTCAAACAAATATTTAGGTCAAAACTCTGTATTAAGATTTTCCGTGCTTCGATCGACGCTTAAACATATCCATAATATGAGATGGAATGGTGTCTAATATTTGAATGTATTTCATCATCAATTATGAAAACGACTATCGTTCTTTCTTTGCATCGTTGATCGAATAAAGTAAACATGTCAATCGAGTTTGAATTCGAAGATATTCGGTTGACCAACGAAGGAAGAACTACTATTGAGATTCGGTCGAATTATTGAATTTCCAATATCTTTATTTTGTCAGAGGCTTCTGTAGAACTTCAAACTGACAGAAATTTTTTTTTTTGCATTAAATCTTAAGATCTTATATATAGTGGTAACTTTCCTCTGATTAATCGACATATTATGAATTCAATAGGTTCGATAAATTTCAATAATAACTCAAATCCATTTAAGACTTTCACTACTAGATACTATGCAGCATTTACAGGCGATTTTTTATTGATTCATCTGATCATGAAGACGGTTAAGAAATATTCTGAAAATTGGACACCTTCTGCTGATTCTTATATACATGATAATGAAAATGATCATGATGTTGTGATCGATCATTAATAAAAGTAATTCTTGTTGATAGAAAAAAAAAAACTTCTTGAATATAAATCATATCATCGTGTTGACTTTTATTTTTATAAATGAAAATCATTGCACTCAACAAAAAAATAAATATGTTTACTTTTTAATTTATGTAAATAATAATGTTTCCTATATTGTTTTAAATTATTAGATAATTTATATTGATTCATTCAATAATCTTTGACTTACAACATATCCATCGAATAATAATAATAATAATAATCTAACAAAACCACCATACCGTGTTTATGTACAATATCGAATTATTAATACATAAAAACTAGTATATGTTTATATTTTCTCATTTCAGTCATGTGTGTGTGTATATTTTTTTAATTCTACTTCTAATCATTGTATGTCTGATAGGCACATTTTTCGATTGATTTCTTGTTGTACTATTATAACATTTAGTTGTATGTGATAAATTCTATCAAACTATAATACGCATAACAAGAACAAACATTTTTGAATTCTATAAATATTTTATTATATATAATATTACAAATAATGAAAAAAAAATCATGTTTTTATTCATATCTCTTCACATAAATAAAATACATTCATTATTAGTAAAAATCTGTTAGCATAATATCTGTAGATACGGGTGTGATTATAAAAAATACAGACACACCCAAACTTACATCCACACGTGGTATTATTTCGTTGCTCATTCTTACTACCTACTTACAATGACGATGTTGGAAAAAACCTTGACAACAATGCAAACAATATTGATTCGTTTTATTATATGAATTTATTTTCATTTGTTTTTTCTTCTTCCTCTTCTTCTTGGACTTGTTGAGATGACGATGCAAACTTCAAAAGAAAACAAAACACAATGACTTGAGCATAGCAACCAATTCAAGAGGAAAAAAGAGACCAATCTGTATCAAAAAACTACAGAGACTTCTGTTGTATCTTCAAAAAACAATGTTTTTTAACATTTTTACACTAGTTAAAAAAGGAATTTGCTTTCTTTCTTGCTTTTTCTTTGTCATTTTGGTTTATTTTTGAATAAGACACTTATTTTATTAATTCAAGATAGTTTGCACATAGAAACATAGACAAAGATAGAAGAATTTTCTAATGAGACCAGATAGAGGCAAACGAAAAATAAAAAACAATGAAAACAAACAATATACGAAGCAATTCGTTTTGAAATTTTATTTATAATTTTTCGTTTTTTTCTCCTCTACGAATGACGATCGATCGATAGTGTAATTATTCATTTTTTTTTGGACGGATTTTTCGTTCTCATGCCAGATGCACAAAGATTTCGTTCGTCACATGTTTCATCACTGTCGTTTCGTCAAAAACAAAACTCTTGAAATAAAAAACAAAAATGAACGAACCAAAGACCGAAATAAGAAATCCTTCAAGTCTTTTATAGCAACCACAATAGCAAACCAAAAAATAAAAAGTGTCAACACAAAAGAAGAAAAAAACTAAAATAAAAAATATCTAGAGAGAGAGAGAGATGAATTCTGTTTTTGTCCCTTCTTTCTTTTCATCGCCATCGAACAAGTATTTACATTTTCATTTATTTATCCATTAACGACAAACAGAACACCATTGTTATTATCAACATCATCCAAATGGACAAAGAGCAATATTCAGAATCAACTGCTAGTGGATCGTCTTCATCGTCCACAACAATTAAACCAAAGAAAACATCATCATCATCAACAGCAGCATCAGTGTCAACGATGGGCAGAAGTGCTGCGCTTCCTCAACCTGCTCGTCGAATTATTCAGAATTTTCTTCTCGTCTGGCTCGATGCCAATATTGACGAGTCAAAGGAAGATTTTCAAAACACATTAAAACAATTACGACGAATTGTAGCATCCATTACAACATTCACCGATGCTCAACAATGTTTCGATTATCTTAGTGGGATTACTAAAGAAAAAGTATTTATGATCGTATCGGGTTCACTGGGACAAAAAATAGCACCAGAAATGGAAGCCATGTCACCATTAGAATCCGTGTACGTTTTTTGTGGTAATCAATCTTATCATGAAAAATGGGCCAATAAAGTATCGAAGATCAAAGGCGTATATACAAAAATCGAACCAATTTGTAAAGCCCTAGAAATTGATCGACAACGATGTGATCAAGCTATGATCTCGATCAGTTTCAATGGTCTTGATGCATTGTTTATGTACACACAACTTTTGAAGGAAGCAATCTTAGAAATCGAAGACGACGATGCCAAATCGATTAAAGATCTTGTTACATACTGTCGTGAACAAGAAGATATATCTGAAGATCAAATTAAACTAATCGAACGTGAATATCGTGATCATACACCAATTTGGTGGTACACGGCTCCTTATTTCATGTACTCAATGCTTAATCGTGGCCTTCGACAAATGGATGTCGACATTATCCTTAAAATGGGCTTTTTCATCCGCCATCTACATCAACATATTACAAACTTACATCGCGAACAGCAAAATAGCAAAGCAGCCATGCCATCAAAATTTCAAGTTTTTCGTGGTCAAGGCTTATCCACGGAAGCCTTTGAAAAAATGAAGAAAACCAAAGGTGGACTTATGTCCTTCAATAATTTCTTATCGACAAGCCGTAATCGTGAGATTTCTTTCAAAACCTTTGCACGACCTGCAGCATTCGATGCAAATACAGTTGGCATTCTCTTCATTATGAACATCGATACGGCTATTTGCACAGCTTCATCGACACCTTTCGTCAACGTTAAAGACATTGGCTTCTTCGACGATAAAGAAGAAGAAATTCTTTTCTCGACACATACAATTTTTCGCATCGATCGTATAGAACGTATTGAAGATAAGCATACAGATCGTCTCTGGCAAGTCAATCTCACCCTCGCTGGTAATCAAGATGATGATTTTAACAAATTAACAGCACATTTAAGGGAAGAGCATAGTTGGGCAACAGGTTGGGCCCGACTGGGTTCCATTCTTTTTAAGTTGGGTGAGCCTGCAAAAGCAGAACATCTCTATCAGCTGCTTCTTGAAACGACATCTTCTGATGGAGATCGGGCGAACTACAATTTACTACTCGGTTTGGTGTATAAAGATATAGGAGAACACTCGAAAGCAATAACATTTTACGAAAGAGCAATCGAAATCTACAAGAAAATGGGTCCTCCGAGTCAGCTCAACTTGGCTGCTTCCTACAACAATATCGGTTTGGTGTATTATAACATTGGTGAATACTCGAAAGCACTTTCATCACACGAACGATCACTTGAAATCAAAAAAATAGCTCTCCCTCCGAATCATCCCGGCTTTGCTCAATCCTACAACAACATCGGTTCGGTGTATAATAACATGGGCGAGTACTCGAAAGCACTTTCTTCGTACGAACGATCACTTGAAATCCAAAAAATAGCTCTCCCTCTGAATCATCCCGACTTGGCTGCTTCCTACAACAACATCGGAGAGGTGTATAGAAACATGGGCGAGTACTCGAAAGCACTTACATACTACGAAAAAGACCTGAAGATCATTCTGAAAGCTCTCCCTCCGAATCATCCCGACTTGGCTTCTTCCTACACCAACATCGGTTTGGTGTATGATAACATGAGCGAGTACTCGAAAGCACTTTCATCGTATGAACGATCACTTGAAATCCAAAAAATAGCTCTCCCTCCGAATCATCCCGATTTGGCTTCTTCCTACGGGAACATTGGTATGCTATATGAGAGAATGGGACAATACTCAAAAGCACTGTCGTTCCTTGAACAAACACGCGATATCTTCAAAAAAAGTCTCCCACCAACACATCCACATGTTACAAAATCGCAAACGGATGTTGAACGTGTAAAAAAGAAAATGTAATTTTTTTGTTCTTTTCAAACGAGAGAATAAATTGCCATTCTTGAACATCAGCCTCACCAAAAGGCACCAACTACAAAAATTTCGCGCACACGCGACCAGGGATACCCTCCGTATTCTATTGGGTTGTACAGTGGACAAAGCCGACAATGATAAGGCAAACATACATTTATGTATGTATGACTAGTACATCCATGATCATCATCTTCGGAAAGACGATGACGAGATAGATGCTTCTAGTCATACATACATAGATGTATGTTATAAAGGCCTACCATCTACACGCCTGTACAGGTTACCAACAGAACGTCGGATATCCCTGGGAAGGTTCATTTTGTTTTAGAGCCACCCTCAAAAGCTCCGTCTGTTTTAATTTTTTTTCCTTCTGTAACGAAGAACAAGAAGAAACAGAGAAACGCGAAGAAAGACGGCGTTGACGGAATTTTAATACGCAGCGTATAATGACAACCGGTTGTTTTAACGCATGCTGTGATATTGAGTGCACGATATCTCTATTGTCTTTACACATGTTATGTTCAATTTATTTTTCTTTTCATCTTGAATGTGTAAGAGCAAATGAGATGTCGTGCACTCAATATCATATTATAGGAGTGATGACTGAACGAAAGAAGAACACAAAAAAGAATTATCGACTATTCTCTTCGATTAGTAACATACGCATATATAAGAGATAATTGAAAGAAGAAAATGAAAAAGAAATTTTTATAAATTTAATCATTTTGCTATTTATTACATCAGGTTTTACAAAAATATTATTTTACGATCATATTGATTGAATATAATATAATAAAACAGAAGTTCAAATAGAACAAGTGCAGTAATTGATTTTTTTTAAATAATAATTTACATTAAAAATTATTGATCTAATATAAAGATTTGTTGTAGAATAGTTTTTCGTTCATTCATTGATGAAGGTTAATATTCAATCGACGTTAGACTTTTTCCGTCAACTATTCATTCATTTATTATGATTATCAAAAAATGTTTAAACTTATTTATTTAGCTTTAAAATGAATGAATTGAATATAAAATAAACAAAATGGATAAACTAAGTAAATCACTTGAAGTTTTAAAATTATTTTCAACAACAACATGTTATCGAAAGTTTTTTTTGATCTAGAGATAAAGATGAAAATAATTCTAAATCAGTTACGACTATTGTAAAAGTATTATAAAAGAAGTTCTTTTTTTTAATAATTTTGTATGAATTATACAATAGGATTATAAAAGATAATCCTAATGTTGAATAAAAAGCATTCAAAAGTTTGTTTTATTTCAATTTCAATTAGATGTTCTATGGCGATGTGACGAATCAGCAAATGTAATACATTCGAAAAAGATTCAACCATTTTATCAGAATATTATGAACTTATTTTTTATATTCTTGGTTGATCAATTAATGATGAAAAAATCAAAGTAAGTAAAAAAGAAAATTCTTGTCATCTAAGAAACCTCTTCTAAAGAAGTAATCAGAAAAAAGTTATGCGATTGAATAGAAACATAGAAAATGATTGTAGAATAGGTAGTCTCATACTATTCGACGAAATACCGATTGAGAAACTGTTCATCATTTGCAGTAAGAATAATAAAATTTTATTTATCATTAAATATCAATGAAAAATGAAATAAATTAGTCATAGTTGATTCACTAACAATCGTTATAGTTAAGATATGAAGTCGAGTGAGAATGAATTTTTCTTTTTTTTTCCTAATATTAATAATAAATTATTTTCAGGAACCTCTCGTGTCCTATTCAGTCAATATGTTATCCTATGATTATAGCACGTTTTCTAATGATAAATGTAATTGGTAAGTTTTCTTTCAAATAATTATTTCAATTAATTATAATTTGTCTTTTATTTTAACAGATCAATTATTTGAGCATTATAATCAAAATCATAGTACAAACTTTAATAATTGGTTATCTTAAATTAAATATAAAAAAATTTCAATCATCATCAAGAAAAAGTCAACGATCAATAACAAGAACTAGAAATATTGGTACAAATGAACAATATCTTTCAATCAGTATTTGATAAATAATGAATGATTTTATTTTCTATGTAAATATTTATTTTTTAATATGTTGATACGATATTTTATATTTGTTTACAACATAAAAGATCATAATGTAATATGAAATTCATTGGAAACACATGAAATTATATTTAAATTTATTTGATTTTGATCAATTATTAATTTCAATTTAAATTGGATCTATAGAAGTAATTTGTATTAGTCACACATTAAACACAGGTAAATATTGTGAAAAGAGAACAACAAGTTTTTTTTTTCTAAAATAATAGATTATTCAACATATCAACGTTGATTTATTGAAATGAATAAACAACACGATATTTTAGTATATAAAATAAATGATGAATTATATTCAAAATCAATGATTAATAATGAAAAACAAACATCAGTTGCTAAACTTGTTAATTAATTATGTTTTTTTTCCAATTAGACATTTGCTCAATGTGTTAATAATTTGATTATCCAACTGTAAGTATGTTTAATGCTTGTTTGAGACCTTTTTCTTTTTTGTAAAGTTTCAGTTCAGTGAAATAGATTTATTTTTTAATCCAAAATTAATTCCAATGTTGTAACAGTAGGAGGACTCAGATGAATAGGATAAATCTGATGAAGGAGCTTGTAACAGAGTTTAGTTGACGTGGCTTCAATTGGCCATGGTCTCAAAGTTTTAATGAAAGTTATCTGATAGATATGAAGATTTTACTATGGAACTGTTGAAACAGAACAATATGAAATTTTTATCTTTTTGAAACCAACAAAAGACTAGAACATTATCAGACTCGAAAACATATCAAGTAGAACATTTTACTAAGTAGGTTAGACATACAAAAGTTTTAGAGACTTTATATATCAGAGATTGAAATTATACCATCACATAATTACCTCAAAAACAAAGTTCGAAGCTAAAGTACGAATTCTGTACATATCTAGTACGAAAGAGATGTTCAGTTTTCCATTATGATATGAAATCAATTGTATTCTCAAATGAGTTTTTCTTTAATCTTTGAAGATTTCTGATTAAATAAAAATGTTGTAATTGATATGAAATTCTTATCTCTATATGACTTGTAATGAATTAAAATCTATCGAACATCGAGGTATCTTTCTTTTTTCTTTAAGATATTACATATCTTTTATCTTTATATGAACACGGCGATCTACATTTACGGGATACATATGCAAATTTCTTTCCTTGCTACATTAATTAAAAAGAACAGTTCATCTTTTAAGACTATTATCATTATCAAATTCATTTAATAATTCTTTTATTAATGAATATTCACTTGTATCAATTGATTCACAAGACAGTTCAAGGTTAGATTAGAATATTAAATCGTCTCTTGTTTTTGATAAAAATATTTTTTCTTTTTGTGTTTAAATATATTCAATTAGGTATATTAGCAGAATTACACTCTACATTTCGATTATGTCTTTGGGATAATAATGCACATGTTATACATTTACAATCATAGGAATTAAATTATTCGAAGATTCTACTCAACATAGTACAAGTTCTTATATTCTTGCTAAAGTAGATAAATGAAACTTATGATAACAAAAAATTGTTTATGCATATAAAATAGGTTGCTCTAGCTCAAATTGTGCGTAATATTGATTTTCTCGAATACTAACTTATCTTGAACAACAACAATAACAGATAAAAAAACAGTAAATTAAAACTAATCACATATAGAAGATAAAAGCAATATCTTGGTTTTTTTTGTTTTACTTTTATTTTTAGAATCGATCATGACTTGACCATTGTATTGACATTATCTTTCTATTTCTTATTGATAATGATACAAGTGTTCGTCCAGCAGCTACTTTAACTTTTGCTAAGTATGTCAATTGTAGAGATGTTAGTTAACTAGGTAGTTTTATTTTCGAAGTTGAATGCATCAGTCGATTTTATTGTATTAAGTTAGTTACTGGCTACTTTCTGATTTTAAGATTTATTGATCACAATTCATTTTTTTAGTATATCAATGGTCAATACATTATTTACCTAAATGGATCAATTCTTCCTGTCAATGGATGCATAAAATTCATTATTCATTATAACAAACAAATACTTCTGTAATTATATTCAATGATGGAGTGCAATGTGAAACAATATCATGTTTACCAACATTAATATTTGATTGTTTAGCTCAAACATCCACTCGAATATAAATTGTTTATTATTTTTGTCTTTTATATAAGTTGAATGCTTAGAAGGTATTTATGCTCTTTCAAATGTTTTAGGATCAACAACAATTCGATCATTTTTTTCATAATCAATATGATGACCTTTGTTTACTTATACATCTATTTATATGAAATGATCTTAATAATTTACAATTATTACTCGATAATAATAATAATTTAATGTTTTGAAGTAAAGAAAAGAAAAGATATTTATTATGTTTCTTTGAATTCTTTCTTTTTATTTGAATATTTATCAGATCTTAACAAATAACTTCACAAGCATCATTTTTGTTGGGTAGAAGATTATTTTCTATAATTGATATTTCAGCTTTCGTAGAAGAAAGGAGTTCTAAAGTTTTAGATTTGAAGAATGTGTTAGATCATGTCTTGTCTGAATGAATTCATTTGTTTTTTTGTTTTAGAGAATGATAAAGACTCATCAATAATATCAAACACAAATAAAGATACAAAAGTTAATTTTGAATGATTACTTTCAACAACATTATTTTATATAAAATCAGTTTTAAGTCTTATTTCTACACAAGATTTATCAAAAAATTTGAAAGAAACACTTAATCATTTTAAATCAACGTTCAATGTACAAAAGAGGTAAAACTTCTTTTAAATAGTACATATTAGTTAGAAAATTTCAGTTACTAATCTTCTTCTACTAATCAGTTGAGCTAAAACCTTTAGGATGTCGTATTGGGTCTGAACCAGAGACTGGCTAGCAAGGCAAAAACGTTTATCCTATGCCAAAAAAATTAAAAAAAAGGCTAATTCCAGTTTAGTTTTTCTGATTAAACAATCGATTAAAATGCGAATGTTTTTAGTCGATTTTAATCGAATTATTTCATCTTCAATTCATTTTGATTGTCATTTCACAAATAATTTTTAATGAATTATACCTTGCTTATAAAATGAAGTTGATTAGAAATGTAATCGAGTTTTTTTTTCTGCTACACGTCTTAAGAAATCTGAATATGAACTGACTACTTCCTTACAAATTTGATGAGCACAGAAAAAACTACAAGAAAGAAAAGTTGCCTTTCATTCAGAAGACCTAATTTTAACCGACGAAATTAAAAGATGGTCGATTTTTATCAAACATAAGTCAAGAATAGAAGATCATATTTTATGTTAGAAGACCACGACGCACTAAAAAAATGTCATAAAGCATAACAGAAGACATATGAGTTCTTAAAAATTTTATGTCGAAAATTCTGCTGACTTTATGAAATTCAGCACAACGAAACTTTGTTTTTCAGTTATAACTTTATTTTTGCATTATAGGAAAGAATAAGTATAAATAAAAATAAATCTTTATATTTATAAAATGAAGATAGATGAATTATTTATTTTTGAAAATTAAAGAATAAAGAAAGATTTGTTATCTGATAGATAAATAGACAAATACATAGTATAACAACTGGATATGTGAAGCAATATTCTTTCTTGCCATGTGCTACTCGGTGAAAAATTAAAGATGAAATTCTCATAGAAGAGGTTTCTTCATTATTTATTTTTTGTTTTCTTTACTTTATATAAAGGTGGTCAATAAGAAAAAAATCTATATTTTTATTTTGTAAATATGAAGATTTCATTTATCTTAATTTTTTTTAATTTTTATTTTTGGAAAAATAAAAAAATTTATAATCTTTATTTAAAAAATATAAAGAATTTACTGATGTTTTTTTTATAAATATAAAAATCATACTTATATTTATTAAATAAAATAAAGTGAAAAAAACGTGACCCTAGTAAAAAAACATATATTGTTTTGCGATTAAAATTACTTTCTTCTTTTTTCTAGCACGGGGTTTAGTGACTAAAAGCATCTGAGAATATCATTATTTTATTAAAACTTAAAATCTTGCAATAGACATACTCACTTTATAAGTATTATTCTACTCTGTCTACGCCCTATGTCCAGTTCTTAGGGCAGGTCAAGAAAAGAAATACTCTGTGATAGTCTCTTATCCAAGACTTGTCTGTGGACAGAATTTTAGATGGAAATCTTATAATCAAGATTTCAGGAATGGTCTAATCCAGAAAAAGAAAATTTCAATATAAGAATATCATAGTAACAGAAAAACTGATTTTGCATATATTGACGGTTTTAATGAGAGAATAGTTTATTGTGAAAGTGCCACATTTTTTCATTTGGTTCTCTCTTGATATTCGAAATTTGAAAATTATTTTTTTCTGTTAACACAACATTCATTTGAAAACATTCTTTTAATTTAGTTTT
>CAJNOL010001060.1:26606-37732 GCA_905250125.1 Rotaria sordida | reverse complement strand
TTATATACAGAATTGAAGAACTATCAAAGAGCTACGACATTCATAATCTAAGTGAACTTTTATCTTATAAATTTATTATGAAATTGAATCTACATTAAATATACCCTCATTAGAGAAATTCTCATATTAATGACAAAAAAGGAATAATTTTGTTGATAGCTTATAGCTTTCGAAATTTGATTAAAATTTCATGGATTTAGCACCAAAACGTTAGTCTCACTTTACTCTCTCGGTTAGTATATGATTCAAAAGGGATAGTCTAGAAAAACACCAATGGGCCGATTCCCTATCTTATGTGCCCCCGTCCTTTAAAAAAATGTTTTGCTTTTTATTTCTTGTTGAACCGGTGTTGTTTTATTATTTCGCTGATAGTTATTGCTTTAATTTTATTTCTGCTCATGTTATAGTATTTTATTTTTTAAAATATTTTCTAGAAAATGAAACTAATTGATTGATGAAATCCTAGCAAAACGAAAAACAAAAAAAAATTGACTTTTTTGTATAAGTGAGGACAGTGGAACAAGTTCCAATCAACAGATATCTTTTATAGCGATTAAATATAAACGCGAATCTTTCTACTTTCGTCTTCAAGATAAATGTACATTTATTCATTTATTTATAAATCCAAAATATAATGATTTCGTAAATCGATGTGAAGCTAGCACGATGATTAGCCATAATGACGGATTTAGGTGAACTTGAAGTCTGTAACGCTGGGTATTGTGGGGACGGAAGTTGGATGAGGGTGCTCGACAATGTGTACACAAGCACCTGCACCCAGATTTCTGCTCTGAAAAGTCCAAGTATTCAGGATTTTAGGTTTATCTAAATCCATCCTGGTAGCTATTCGTCGTGTTAACTTCACATCGATATTTCTTAATAGAAAATGTTCTTATCTCAAAAAATGAATTTTTAGAATTAGTAGTTTTTTTTTTCTACTCTGCCTTGAATACTTTCTTTTGATAGTGAACCATAATGAATAAGGACGGTAGGTCAGTCATGATCCGATGCCGGAACTGATTCAATAGTTGATGTTTTCGAGCGTTTATTAATTAATAATAATGATGCAAAAAAAGAATTCTGTGAAAAGATAGGCTTTTTCTAATTATTTATTTCTATTATACAAAAAAGTACCAATAAATTGAAATTAAATAAAAGAAAAGGTAAAATTGTATGAGTAATGTAATCTTGTTTTTCAATTTAAATTTCAAAAGAAAGAGAAAATTTTTATAATTTATTAGATGATACTTATAGAAAGTGATTATTAATTATTGCCTTTATTTTCTGCTTTATAAAAGATTTAAACATTTCTTAGTTGCACGTACATAACTAAATTTCCAATGCACTATGTGAAATTGCTATGAAACTTAATGATGATAAGTTTTCGAGTCAAGAATTAATCATTGAATCGAACAGTAGTTTTTCATATGGTTCATCTTTATATATAAGGATACAAGATGAGTTAATTCATCAACTAGAGCTTCTTGTAATGAAGATTTCTCATTTGATTACGAAGACTGATTCATTGTACATACTGTTAGGTCAACGTTATAGATGATGTTATAATAGAATATATGGGGACTTACCTTGATGTTCAAAGCTACGTGATCAGTTGAGGAGGAGACGTAAGATCGTTTTTGGATGGATAATTTATTTCATTAAGACAAAACACACACAAGAGAGGTAGTATTAAATGCTACTGCTCTCTACCAAAACAAAATAACAACTGAACGATATGAAAATCTGAGAAAATTCTGAAGAGAGAGACAGAACGAAAAAGAGAAATCTAACTATTGAACGAACGAAAGAGAAACATCCCATTAACTACAGAACGAAAAGGAAGACACCGACAAATGAGAAAATAAGAGGAAGGAAACGATTGAACTTCGTTCAAATAAGTTAGCGTCGACCTAGTGTCATCTGTTGACGTTAACACATGCTAACTTTGTTATCATTTTGAATGTTGATGCATAGAGTTTGGAGAATTATCAAATTCTAGAAGATTGAGTTTTTTTTGTAGATAATGTCATCTTCATTTTAAGAATAGACGAACTATTTACACGGGTATAATCATCAAAATCTGGTATAAGATAAAATAGAATTTTCTTGGTCATACGTATCAATTATGAGTTGATAAGAAGTGTTATAAAGAAGTAATTATCAATCACTTATTATGAAGGATAACTATATCGAATAAATCTTTTCAAGAAGCACGTTCTGAAATTATCAAAATCTTTTTCTGTAAAATATACACAACAAACTATCAATGACCTCTATTACTGATTTTTATATATGTATTCAATTCCATTGACAAAATCAGAGAACCAGTGAGGAATATCAAACTCTCAAAATTATTTCGAACGTTAAAATAATGCTATTCAACACTATATTTGGTCATTTCGTGATTGTGGATGATACAATAAAAAGAATGTTGAAGTGCATGCATCAGTCGGCATGAATTCCTCTTATTGCAAGAATTCCTTGAAAAGAAACACAAAATTGATTGATTGGCATGTGTTCAATATTTTCCCAATCAAGAAAAAAAGACTTCAACAGTAACATTATCTAGACAATATGTTATTTTTACTCAATGGTATTGATATCATTCAGTTGATTGTTGATCATCTGAATTATACTTTCGTGATGATTAAATTTAAAATGATGTCACATAAATCATTCCAATGCGATTGATCTTGATAATAATCGAATTAATAGTTTTGAAAGAAGATCATTAATTTGTTTCAGCTGAATATTTGTTTCTCGATCAAGACGTTGTATCCACAAATGATTAACATCAACAACAGCTGAAACATGAATTGTTAAATATTGACATGTGTTATCAAATAATTTTTGTTTAGGTAAACTACAAACAGTTGCTAAAAAGAACATCAATGAAAAGAGAGATTTTTTTATGAACGTTTTTATTCAAAATAAAACAAAATTCTTTCTAATTTTCTGTCGAGATGAATAATGTTTCATTTAATTCTTTCGCCAATGTTTCCAAAATCAGTAGGCCAGTTTCTGCTTTATCACGATCGTTCGAATTCATGTTCGGATAGACTTTGCTAATTGCAGCTTGAATATTCTTGGTGGTTGTGTTGCTGTTTGATGGATGCACCACTGGTACCCTTCTCGATTTGGGCATCTGTATGATGATTAATAGATAATTCCAATCATAACCGTTTTTATCAAGAAAGTCCTTGAGCAATACAATATTTTCGTTTGTGTTCAGCATGCTTGCCGTTCGAAATTTTGTAATATGTAGAGGCTCATTTATTGGGTGTGGGTGTAGGTATGAGTGTAGTAGAATACAAGAAACACCTACAGCCACAGCCACACCCCACACCCACACCCATGCCCTAGATGTATCCGTTATAGATGAAGTTGTGATATTGTCAGAATATGGTTCGATTTGTACATAGATATCGACAATTGTGAGATCCATCTCCATTTGTTGTTCTTGGTCAGCATGAATTCCACTCGTTTTTTGTTGTCTATATAATTTTGTATAACATTTATGATGTAGTTTCAAATTGATTAAACCATTTTTCATAGCATATTGTAACAAATCTTCACAAATATAGAGACAAAATATTCGATCGTCTTTTCTTAAAAGCTTTTCACAATGACAACATGAATCTTTCGAAACTGAATTTATGATGATTAGGTTTCACACAAATGTAAATGAAATTAGCTCCACAGTAGAGGTGTTTGAGTTTTGATATAAAAGATGAACTAAAAGCGAATCTGATTCTATACTAAGCAAATATTTGGGGCAGGGCAGAAAGTGAATTGAAACTTGCAACGTATACTTATACCAATATTTTAATAGAAATATATTTTTGTGAAATGATATGTTTCAGGATTCTCCCCAACCAAGTATCAAAAATATTTTTTATCTTTAAAACCTCATTAGTGGAATGTCCTGATACATAATGGTTTCGTTCTTGCCCAAGGAACTCTTCAGGAGGATTATGAGTGTTGACTGAACATTCTACAATGCATGGTATGAAGCTCTATTAGCACAGATATCATTCTCATCATGTTGTTAATTATTCACAGAGCTCATATGATTTCAATTCAAAGTTGGTTATATACTTTATATTTAACCATACGTTTGCTTGTCATTTCTGGTGGTATTTCACGATTTTGACCACATAGTACTTGTTTTTTCTTAATTTAAAGGTGATATTTGAATAGAGCATGAAAAACTACATCGAATTGTATATGTGGCTTCTTGACACGTGACCATTTTATGGTACTTAAAGGCCGTCCAAGAGGATGAATCATGCCTATGTGTGAGATATTTCTAATTGCATGAAATACTTCGATTGCTTGTAGACTATTTTTAGGCTTGAATCGATTTCGAATGAATAGAGCAAGCATTTCTGTATATTTGTGCATATTTTAGAAAGAAAAAAAAACAATATTTTCATATGAAGATAAGCTAATATATGGGAATATAGGGGAAAATGCTCTATATATCATTTAACCCTTTCAATACGGTATGTCATCTCGTAGATGACATGCGTATTGTAATATATAAATTTTGCGTTCTGTCATCTTCCTACATTATACATATCACGTGTGTGTTCAAAGAGACGCATGTATTCTTCGCTGTGAAAATTTTTTTTTTCGTACTCAACTAACGCAGCTGAACTTCGTGTACAGCTGATTATCTAAATAAGAACGCAAGAGAGAGAGAAATCTAGATTTTCTTCAACCTTGTAGAGAATGATAGAAAATATCAGCATCATTATGATCTACTCAGTCGCTAGGAATCTATGATCTGGAAGAAATCAGAAGAAGAGACACCAACTCAATCTGGTCGGCAGCGATCCACAGGTAAGGTCATGCTCGTCATTTTCTGTAACGAAGATGACGCGCTGCTCACCGACTATCTGACTGGTGGGGGGGGGGGGGGGGGGGGGGGGGGGGGGGGCGATCGATTGCTCCTATTATGCTTCACTTATCGAGCAGCTATGTGCCACTATTCTGGTGAAGCGTCACAGAAAAATCAACCGTGAAGTGCTACTTCTTCATGGCAATGCGTCTGTCCACGAGAGCAATGTTGTGCAAGCTGATATTCGTAAGATGAATTTCGTCGAACTGAATCATCTTGTCTATTCTTCGGATATTGCACCTAGTGACTATAACTTGTTCAAAAATTTGAAGACATTTCTTCGTAACAAGAATTTTGACTCTGATGACGAAGTGAAAACGACTCTTGAGGGATACTTAAGTAATCTTGATTCAGAGTTTTTTTTTTAATGGAATAAAAAGTTTATATGACCGATAGCAACATGTGGTTGTTAGCAAAGGTTATTACATTCAATAAATGCAGTAATTATTATTGTATTGCTTCATAATACATGAGTTACACGAACTTTTCGGAGACGGTAATATAGTCAATTTATTTGAATTTTCTAAAAAACAAAGGGACTTACTGTTTTATGGAAGATTGCAATATAATCAAGTAGATATAGCCCTATACGAATGGATCTTGATCTATCAGGAAATTAGTGTCACTATGAAGCCTGGATTTGATGAAAAAGAAATCCAATTGCTAAACGAATAACATAGTTTACAACAAGTATTGTCTAAAATGTTACAGAAAGCTTGTTGTTTTAGAAATTCAAATATTTGAAAATAGTGAAAACTTGAACAAATTACGAACAAAAAGCTTAAAAAAAAGGTGAACGGTTGAAATAGATATTAATTGAAAATTCTTGTTCTTTTTCTCTTTAAGATTTTCTACATATATATTTATATAAATTTTTAAAAATCATCTGATTTTAATAAAAAGAAAAAATCAGAAAAGTAATACAAGTATGAGCCATGCAAATAAAGTTTAGATTTTTTTTCCATTTTGAAAGAAAACAGCAGATATTAGTCATCCATAAAGAATATTCATATTTTTAAATTGCAACCGGTTGTCTTTTTTTTCTCCTATTATTGCTCATAACTTTTGAGCACATATGAAGAGAGTTAGAGTGTTCTGTTTTCATTTGTATTGACACAACGAGGCAAGTATACTTACAATCTATTTCCGTGCCTATTTTAACAATAAGAAAACGTAGTTTTTCAAAACTTAACATAATGTTATCGCAAAAAAAAACATCATGATAGTAAGAAGAAACAGAGTTTAATCTTCTCCAATATATTTCTTAATGAATTTTTATGAAATACTTTTTCTAAATCTATGTAAATTAGTTTTTTTTTTGATCGCCACAAGTTTTTTAAGCATTCAAAGAACTTCAAAACGACGGCGTTGCCTTGTGTTAAAAATACAATACTTTGAAGTTTTGTAAACGTTACAGTAGTTAAAAATGCATATCATAGCAATAAAAAATATCCTTTTTTTTTGGAATGCATTTGTTATTCATGATGTGTTCAACGAAGTCTAAAATGCAATATTTTAATGTATTTTAACGCATTCTCGTGTTGAAGCATTTTCTAATTATAAAAAGTGTTTGGTTATATTTCAAAGTTCTCAATGAGAAAAGAAAAAATCTGCAGCTCTGGTAAGTCATTGATAGGCTGTTGTCATACGATGCTCTATTCACTTGAATTCAATATTGTTTTAAATAATTAAATAATATCACATTACATGAATTTTCGATCATAGATACTATGCAGAAGTTAGCTCTGACTTTTTGTAAAGCAAAAACATCAATTTATCTTAAATTTACTTCATAAAGTTAGAATCAATTTCGAACATCGATGAGAAGAATCAATTTATTTAAACATATAACGAAAGGTCTATGTGCGAGATACATAAAACTGCTTACACATTCAACCGAGAGCATCTAGTCATATTCAATGAAAAATTGTCTGAATTTAGAAGTGCAGTCAGATGAGCGCACTAGACCATAGGATGCCCCGATTTGCTTTCTTTCTATTATTAGTTGAAAAACCCAATCATATTCAGACCAAATTATTACTCTCATCACTAAACGACTAAATTTAAAATATTAGCTGCTGATGGCTGCCTTATATGAAACTATTCAGCCCCTTTCAAAACGATACGACATGATTTCAGGGACCGAATAATTTTCATATAAGGCAGCTATCAGCAGCTAATATTTTAAATTTAGTAGTTTAGCGATGAGGGAATAATTTGACCTGAATATGATTAAGCTTTTCAACTGATAATAGAAAAAAAGCAAATCGGGGCATCCTATGGCTCAGTACGCCCAGATACCAAGTTGAAAATTTTACTTTTAAACATACTTTACATAGGTAATCTGAGCTTATTCGAATGAATTTATTTCCATCAATAATAAGATTTGTTGAAATTTTAGAAATATTCTGAAATTTTTTTATTTTTGTGTAGAATTACCGTAAAATCTGTTTCCACCTCGATACTAGCATAATTCTTGGAATGTTCTATAGACTTTTCTTAAAATTCAAGCATAAAAAAAGTTTTTGCACCTGAATAGTTCAAATTCGAAAATGTAAAACAACTTTACAAAGATACGCTCATGAAATTTTAGTCGTTATTTGTATGATGAAACGTTTGAGAGCTCTGGGTTCGATTACGGTCGTTTCTGAATATAATTAAAGTTGTCAGATCATTCTTTATAAATAAAAAAGAGAAAAATAAAAGTCATAAAATATATAGATGTACTGGATTATAATATAATAATAATTTTTTACTTTTGGTTTGACATTGATTTCAGATTTATTATACAGAACTTTCAGAACATTTTCTGCCCATCATTACTATTACTTAATTATTGTTATTTATTAAACACTGATATAGCAAAATACATTATTATTATCTATCTAATCAGTATCAATTGTTGTAGCTGTTATCGTTTATATTACTTTACATTTTAATACGAAATCAGGTAAACATTTACATAGTCCAAAACCTATATTGATTTGATATTGAATAGATATTCAATTAAAATTAAGAGATTATTATAAAATAATAACAGAGTACATCAGCGCACATTATTAATTTTTTATTTCTTTTTCTTATAAAGAAATTATTTGATCAAACCTGCTAATCCTAATCATTCAACAAGTTCATATACGGTATGTGTGCATACTATGAACGTCTCGGAATATCTGCATGTCAAACTTTGTTGATTTTTGTTGTCATTGTCATTCATCTTGTGATAGAAATCTCTTGGAATGATTTATGAAAATATTTCATTCTTTTTCAGCATTCAATTTCTTCAAATTATCGACAACACCAACATAAAATACAGACAGATCAATAGATCTACGACAATAGAAGAAATGCACTTTAGTCGACGAAATTTATCGCGTATTGGTGGTGGATTTTTAACTATGGCCTTTATTCTATACAGTATTGCAAATGGTATTCCACTCTGGTTTGTATCAGTCTTGGATTTTAGTCGGAGAAAAAGAAAATCCACTGATAGAAGAAAATACTTAGTAAATATTCTATCACTGAAGAAATGTTGAATCTATATCGAAATGCGTAAAGACTGATTTTATATTGTAAGTTAATTCTCAAAACTACAGAGGTTCAAGCATTATTGGTTATCATGGGTGATATGTCGGTATAAAGCCTTCGACATATTAGAAGACTCGGGGTCTTCTATTTTGTCTTATCGTTCATAAGCTACAAGGGAGTCTTCTATTATATGTCCCTTCAAAAAAGCTATTTTTTGGCACTATTGCTAACAAATTTTGGTTCCAGTGAATTTTTGCCCAATACATCATTAGTAGACGAGTTTATTTTATTTATTCCTTATGTATAGAATGAGAAAGAATCGTATACTACCCTTTAGAAGAAAGAAGGTTATCGTTAGTAAGAAGTGTTTTGAGAATAGTACAGGCAACACTCCTTAATATCTTGGTACAATGTCCAATAGAATTCTTTTTTTCTAAAGAATCCTATTGTCACTGGCAACATTTTACCTTTTAAATAATTAAATAACTAATAAAAGAAAATGACTTTCTTTTTATCGAATTTACTTAAGGCAACTGTTTATGTTGAAGTTTGATTAGTACAGATGGAATTAGTTCCGATGAAATCTACCAGTAACATAATTATTAGTCGTAAGCTAATTTCGATGAATACGATTGTCTTGTGAAGAAACATTTTGTAGAAAAACAGCAATTGAATACACATGTTGTGTTTTCTTTTGTGTCTGTTTCGAAAAATACCTTTGGATCGTATTAAAAAAAGAAATTCATTCTCAGACTCATAAGTACTCATCGAACAAACTTCGAAGCGTATACGTGAAGTTAGATTTTTCTTCAATTATGAAAATCTGTTTTGGAATAAAGATGTTTCTGAACCTCTAGAAGAAATTTATAAACGAAGAAGCTTTTTAGTTAATATAAAACAAAAATTTATCGAATATGTTACTATTTTACAAAGATCTCTTCGTGTACTGCACCCGTGAATGTGAAGTCGGTTCACTAGATCGTACGATCATAGAAAGATTTTTTCGTATATAGAAAGTAACGAATTTTCCCAGAGTAAACTACAAAGAAGGACTAAAATAACTCCACGATATGTTTTTAAAAAAAACCGTATTATTTTATAAAAATTTGTTTCTTATTAGCTGGTTCTCAAGATTTTTCTAACTCGAAACTGACACATCGTTATCACGACAAAAGTAAAATATTGTTCATACTGAACTTAGATACCATTATGGACTTAAATTCTAAAAAAGACACCAGATTTCAGAAATTATTTTTAAAAAAATCGATTTTGTGCGGGGGTCTTCTATAATGGGCGGCCTTGTATTACAGGGAGGTCTTCTAATGTGTCGAGGGGTTTAATCAATCTGCTTCACAGTTGAAAATGACAGCATCGAAAATGCTTTAATCCCGTTGACTGAACACAATAGTCGGCACTCTTAAAATCGAAGATTAATGGGCTGTACGCCATTTCAACTTTCTTCATAAGATTTTTCATTCGAGTAAAAATTAGACAGGATACATCTTCTTGAACATGTAACTCAATTGTAATCGTTATATGAATCAGTATTTTCAACGTATCTGTATGAAATCTCTGGAATGATGTACATGGTTGTGGTGACTTGAACAGTTGCCATGACCACCTAGTTAGACAATCATATCTATTATGGTGAGGTCGGGTCACATCAAAGTCATACCATAGTGCACTAGGGATTTACTTAGATCGTACAGTTAACTAGAGTTAGTGATCTAATCTAAATGTGTATCAGGAGCATATTTTTAACTAGAAAAGTATCAATATAATTTAGGTATGAACAACAGAATTGAATTTGAAGGATATGACCAATTTTAGCAGTTTTTTCTTCGATCTGTCAATATGTTTAACTATATCAGAGTTGGCAATCATTTATTCAATAAATAGAAGAAACGTGCTCTTTTCAGTAACCGAAAAAGACAGCTTCAGTAAATCTTATCTTTTTGTATTTTTATTGAAAATGATATGCACCATTATTTTTATTCATTGAATCAAATGAATTTTGAATGAGATGGATAACTGGTTTTAAACTTTACATAAAAAATATATCGAAATTTATTGTTAGGGTCATACACAAATCAAATTCAATAACAACGAACGTCGGGTTATGGAAAATATGTGTGTCGACTGCAAATGTATCACAGTGTTTTAGCATTTCATGTTCAATGGTACTGCAGGATAGCTGTGCAAAATTTAAGATAACGCGCACTTTTGTTACTATAGTTTGTATTACATCACCATTAGCTGCCATATGTGTCTTTCTTTGTGCATTCGAAAGAACAAGGTCAAAAAAAGTAATTAGAATATCGGCGAAAATTTTACCAGTAATCAGTTTTCTGGCAGGCATTGTGGGCATCGCTGCTGGGACTAGTTTAGGAACCGGTGTCAGTTCATTATCAACGGGTGCAGCCGTCTTTATCTATATCATAGCATTGACACTTAACTGGATTGGTGGCGTTGCAGCAGTATTCATTCAACGAAATATTTGAAATAATGATTGATATTATAAACTATATTATATCTTTAACTATTTCATTTACAATACAACATTTTTCACTCATAACCTTCTCTCAATAATTAATGTGAATAAGATTTCTTCTTTAAATAAAAAAGTTCTAAATGCTTAATTTGATTTGGATATGGGTGTAAGTTGACGATGAGAATGTCACGAGTCATGCAACCA
>CAJNOL010001060.1:0-26506 GCA_905250125.1 Rotaria sordida | reverse complement strand
ATATCAGGGAATTCAAGACGAAATAGATTTTATTTTCTGATAGAATGATCGAATTTATGTTGGTACACATGAAAAAGCAGATGATATAGGTGATATTCACTGTAAAATGCAATTTTCACCTGGCGTTATGATTTGGTTAGGTGTGTGATCATTGAAAAAGATACCATCAACAGTTCACGATATATCGAAGAAATTTTACCTATAACATTGGAAGATAGTGAAAAAGTGTTAGGCAGTGAACGACTTTTAGATTAAAGACCGTTGGCTTCCGAACAGTGTAGATCTTAACTCGCTGGACTATTGCATATAGCACGAATTTCATCAATAAATGGACTGAAGTTGTATAACAAATAAGCAAATAGTAATTGAGAAAACAAAAACAAGATGTCAAAAATATTCGACTTGAAATTATACGTCGCAGTATCATCTCAAGTTAGGCCAATCAAATATATCAAATGTTACAAATGAGAGGAATTATGGTCTTTTAAAATAAAGAATACAGTTTTGCAGAGCTTGAAATTCTCTTTCTTTTGGAAAACAAGGAAAATTTTTTTATAATTAGTAAATGAGAGAAAAATATGCCAAGGTTTAGTGTAATTTATCCTGGAACACTGATACAATATAAACAAAATAGATGGTTATTCCATTAATCGATGCAAAAGATGAATGGATGTGTTAAATTTTTAATCATGATTTTTGACAAATGTTATCGGGATGGATTCTTTAGATGTCGCCAGCAGATGTGAACTTAAACAATAATTCGAACTAATTCAAATGTAATCAAAACTTTTGTATTAATTTAGAAGAAATGAAAATCAAATATGATACCTATTTTTAAATTATTGAATCAACAGAGGACAAAGTTGAAAACTTCATTGGCTAAAAATCATCTCGTGTCTGATGTTTCAGATTCTTATTCTTTTTACTCTTATCTATCCAATTGTTAGGACACTGAAAAATCATCATATGGTGTGAGCAAAAAACAAAGAGAAAAACAATTACAATATAAACCATTGTTATTTAAAATATTATTTTTAGATTGTTGTTTACTTGTTTCTACTTTTATAACAATCATTCCTTTTTGTTCGACATATGATTTATCATTTATTTCTCTTTTCTTTCATCTATATTTTTAATAATATTCATGCTGTTAATGTTCATTATCCAGCTATATTTATTCCGGGTGATGGCGGTTCACAAATCTGGGCACGATTAAATCGTACACTTCCTCCACCACATTTTTTTTGTAGTCGTCATTCGAATTGGTTTGAATTATGGCTGGATATTCGTCTTATTCTTCCTGAAGTTATCGATTGTTTTGTTGATAATATGCGTTTAACATATAATGAAACAACAAAAAAAACATCGAATTTAGAAGGTGTAGAAACACAAATACCAGGTTTTGGAGGAACATCAACTGTTGAATATTTTGATTCATCTGGTTTTCCTTATTCGTCATATTTTGCACCTATCGTACGAAGTCTTGTTACACTTGGTTATACACGAGGTGTTAATTTACGTGGAGCTCCGTATGATTTTTCTTTTTATTGGAAAACAAAAAAAAATCAATCATACTTTTTCTTATTGTTAGATATGATTTTCGTCGAGGTTTAGATGAACAAGATGAATTTTTTGCTAATTTTACTCAATTAGTCAAAGATACATATGAATTAAATAATCAAACACAAGTTGTACTTGTAACACATAGTATGGGAGGTTCGTTATTTCTTCTTTTTTGTTTTTTTGAATAATAAGAATTTTAAATGAGGATTTATTTAGGCCCGTTTGCTTTATATTGGCTTCATCAACAAACATCTGAATTTAAAGCTAAATATATTCGTTCAATGATTAATATTGCTGCACCATGGGGTGGTGCTATAAAAGCACTTCGACTAATGATTAGTGGAGATAATATTGATGTAAGATATACGAAAAAAAAAAGTTGCCAACATATTGTTCCAAGTGATTTAAAGCTTTTCAAACATCTTTATTCTTCTAGATCTCTGATTTTTCAGCGAAATTTTACTTTTGCATTTTAACTTGAAATTTTTTATACAACACAATCTAGTTGATGTAACTAAAGTGTCAAGTTAAATTTTCAAAAAATATACATATTTTTTTTGATGAAAAATCACAGTTCTAGAGGAAAATTTCGATATTTCAACCAAATTAGTACATAAATTCATATTCTCTAGGGTTTCTTGTGGTTGACAGATACAATACTTATGCATAAAACTATGGGATTAAAAGCTTTGAAAGACTTCGAACAATATCCTCATAAGATTAGAAACGATTCTATGATTGAATTAAATTAGAACAGAACGGGAAAAAAAAAGTATTTCAATAGATTTCCTTCATTATTTATAAATCATAGAATAAAAATCTAATGAATAGAGAATTAGGAAATGCCGAGTTGTTTTTTATAGTACAAATCAAATAAAAGTCTGCTGTTCGATAATAATCAGTTTATAAAACACATTATTATGTAATCACAATTTGTCCTTTTCTATCATGGGTATTCTTCTCATTTCGTAATAATTTCTATAGAATGTAACAATATATGCAAATTGATTACATAAAATAATGTGAACTAGAAAATCATCTAGATTTTATTTTATATCTCCTTTAACAATGAATAAAACAATTCGATTCTTTCAACAAAAAAAAAAATAAATATCCATTAGATATTCAAAATCTATTACATCTTCAATTGTAAGGTATATATTGTTTCTCCTATCCGTGTTCGTCCTTATCAACGTTCTGCACCTTCAACTGCATTTGTTATGCCAAGTGTTAATTTTTGGGATAAAGATGAAATTGTTGTTGTTTCACCCCAACGTAATTATACAGTTAATGATTATGAAGCACTTTTTAATGATATAAAGTTTCCAACTGGTTATGCTTATTGGATGAATAATAAAGATTTACTAAATGAATTAAAACCACCTGAAATTGAAGTACATGAATTATATGGTAGTCATATACCAACACCAGGTGTACTTTTATATGATAATCGTACATTTCCTGATTTACAACCAATTGTTTTACCAGATGATGGTGATGGTACAGTTAATATAAGAAGTTTACTTGGATTTAAAAATTGGGAAAATAAACAAAAACAAGATATACATAGTTTAGAAATACCTGGTGTTGAACATTTAGCTATTTTAAAACATCCAACAACGATCAATTATGTTACTCAAGTACTTACTGGCCAATTTGATAAAAAATAAACTAATGTTTTTTATTCATTGCGTGCATGTGCGTGTGTGAATGTATATATTTATACTATATCAATCTTTTGATTTCCGGTGATTTCTGTGTTTGTGTGTGCAAAAGAAGAAAAGAAATCGTTAACATTCTTTAAGTTTTTTTTTTCTTTTTTTGTATTAACATTTTGTGTGATCTACAATGACAACAAAGAAAAAAGAAATAATCAGCAGGACTGATTTTGTTATTAAATAGTTTTTTTTGTTTAATTTTATCATTATCCTTGTATTGGTAGAAAAATGAGATGATTATATGATAGAGTTCAATAGGAGAGAAGAGTGATTGATTATTCGATTGATGAGCGAGAAAAGAATATTCTAAATTGCCTATTTTATCAATGTTGATAATGTATGTTTTTCTTCATTTTTTTCTCTTCTCCCCTCCCCCTCCTCCTCCTACTTCTTCATTTTCTCTTTTGTTTTGATGAGTTTTGTTTGCACACGGATGAGAAAAGGAAGACATAGTCGTGATGGTGCACGCGTATCATCTTACCGAAGAAAAGGTGTTGAACATGTTCTGATGACACCGTAAACGAATAATATAAGCTATTGAGAACGATAGTACTCGACGAGACAGACTAATTGTTGAATAATCTTAAATTCTTTTTGTCTTCTTCTTTTCTTTAATTTCATTTATCTTCCAGATGTTATTACAATTATGTTGACGCACGAGCAACAATTATATTCATCTATTAAAGATACTATATCAATGGTAGACAAAAATGATGATCTTGCTAAACTTAGTCTTTTAACAGAAGATATTTTACTTGAACATTTAAAAGAACGATATGAAAGAGATTTAATTTATGTAAGTATATTAAATAAAAAAAGAAATTTTTGTTGAATTATTTTCTTTTTTTTGGATATTTAGACGTATCTTGGAGATATTCTCGTAGCTGTCAATCCATTTAATGAAACAAGTCTTTATACTTCACAGGTAATAATCATAACAAAACATTTATTCATTGTATATTAAGTTATTTATTTATTTTAGATTCGTGATTTTTATCGATATTCAACTGATATCCATAAACCACCTCATGTTTATGCACTTGTTGATCTTGTTTATCGAAATGTTTGTCATGGTATATACGAGCGACAATGTTGTGTCATTAGGTTAAGAAAATAATTAAATAAATAAATAATTCAAGAAGTTTATGTTTTATTTTTAATTTAATTTTAGTGGTGAATCAGGTTCAGGAAAAACGGAAAGTACAAAATTCTTTTTAAAACAATTAATGTATTTATGTGGTGGTAGTTCTCAATTAGAACAACAAATTTTACAAGTAAGGATTCGTATATATATATATATATGTAAAGTGATGGAAAAAAAATTCAATAACAACATATTTTTTCATAATGTTAAGTATCTAGCTCAAATCCAGATTGTGATTTTAATAACTAGTGAAGTTTTCTATTCAATTTATTCTATACCAAAATTTCATAGATGAACTACTTAGGGGCTAACCAAAAGTTCTGATAATATGAAATAAAAGAAACTATCCTTTTTAACCCATCTTGAAAATCACTCGAGCCAATCATCTTTCATTTGTTTGATCAGTTAAGTTACACTTAATATAATCATTGAACCAAAAATCACATGATGGAAAGTCTGACGACAATTATGGATATGGGATTATATTGATGCCTTCTTGTGTTCAATAATTACTACCATCTGGATGAGTATGAGATCAAGAATTGTCGTAAAGTAATTTTTTACCTTATGTACTTGATGGCTTTCTTTGTTTTCATATTTCATTGACGACAGGTTTGAGGCAATATTTAATATAATAGTTGTGATTCATAGTCTTACCTTTATCTACGCTATGTATAAGAATAGAACCATTTTATTTAAAGAATGCTCAAAACAAAGCTTTTGATTCAAATTTGTTTCGGCGAACAATAGTCGTTGACGATTCACATTAACCAATCCAATTATCGGTAGTTGACTTGCATCCAACCTGTCTGCAATAAATCCATATTTCATCTCCTGTAATAATATAACATAAGTAGTAAGAATTGGATTACATCTAAACGAGTACTGAAACTAAACCAAAAATGGAGTTGTTATATATATTATTATAGACAAGATATTCTACTATTTATCTATGCAATTAACTGGTTTATAAAATTATCAGTAAAGTTATCAGAACTTTAGCTCAATCCTAAATATAATGGCAAAGTAAATTATTAAAAAATCCAGTAAAAACCGACTTTTTTCAGTTTTTATGATATTTCGAACTTTTTAAAGGAAGGTCGTAATCTTTAAAATGTCAGTATTAAAACATAGTTTCTGGGATTTAAAAACTACCATGTCCAGGTTTTTTAGATACTTTACCATCATAGTTCATCTATGAAATCTCACTATAGAATGTATTAGATAGAAAACTATTAAAATCACAATCTGGATTTGAGCTAATTGATTAACATTATAGAAAAATATATTGTTGAATCTTTTTTTCACCATCTTATATTATTGATTTATTCAGGCAACACCATTACTCGAAAGTTTTGGTAATGCACAAACTGTGATGAATAATAATTCAAGTCGATTTGGAAAATATCTTGCTTTAAATTTTATTAATGGCAAAGGTAAATAAAAAAAAAATATTTTAATAAATTTCTATTGAATTTTGTTTTAGTTATTGGTGCTCAAATAAGTGATTATTTACTAGAAAAATCACGTGTAGTAATACAAAGTCCGGGCGAAAAAAATTTTCATATATTTTATTATTTATTTGATTATCTCCCATTTGAAATCAAACAAATGTTGTGTCTACGAACGAAATATGATTATAAGTAAGGAAATAAAAATTTTCAAGAATATAATATTCACTTTTGCTTTTTTTATTTATTTCAAAGATATCTTTTGACAAATTCATCGTTAGATATTCAAAATAATGGTTCTGTAAATTCATTAGATGAAGTGATTAACGCAATGGGTTTGCTTAATTTTACTGATAAAGTATGAATTTAAAAAAAAAAATCTTCTCTCATAATTCTTCAGGATCAATATGTACTATTCGATATAAAACGAATTAGAAAAATTTTGAGGTATCAACACTAACTAAGGCTATTTTTTTTCATTGCTTGAATTCAATTTGTAATCTAAGGGACCATTCATTAGTGTTCTGCATGACTAATATTTTTGATTGCGATGACAGTCACAATTATTAAATTGTATGTAAAAGCATAGGAGTAATTGCTAGCATACAGCGTGATTGTGTGGATCGCGTAGTAATTGATTTCTAATGAAAATTGAAATATTCGACATCTATTCATCGCACTACAAAAAAAAAACTTGATTAATTTTATTTTACAATTTGAAAGTAATTAAATAAATACAAATAGAAAATTTTTCTAGTTTAGACCATAGGTAAAAGGAACTTACCTTCATTAAAAATTCATTCTATTCAAAAGAATTATTTCTATTATTATAAATATAATATTAATTTCTATTTTTTTTTATTCAGGAACAACATTCCATGTTTCGTATATTATCTGGTATTTTAACTATTGGTAACCTTGAATTTTCTATTGATGATGAAGGTTTTACACGACAAAATTTCGATGAAGAAAAAGTTAAGAATAATCTCGCAATTATTGCTGTATGTTAAAATAATAATAATAATAATAATAATATATATTGGTTTGTTTTTTTTAATAATATTTAAAATCTATTTAGAATATGTTTGGTGTTAATTCTAAATTAATTATGGAATGTTTAACAACAATGACAACATTGACTCGTAATGAAAGCGTTATTAGAAAATATAGTTTACAATCGAGTCAAGGTATTTAAGAAAAAGAATTATTTTTATTTTATTCTTTCGTAATAACAAAAAAAAAAGAAAAGAAAATTATTCATTTTAGATGCTCGTGATGCTTTATCAAAACATTTATATGCACGTTTATTTTCTTGGATTATTGGAAAAATAAATGAAACATTAAATAATCCTTATCCTATTCAACAATATCATCATATTGTTGAAATTGGTTTACTAGATATTTATGGTAAAGAAAAAAAAAAGAAGAAGATTGTTCTAGATTAAAATTTAAAGAATATTTGTTCAATAATAGGTTTTGAACATTTTGAATTAAATAGTTTTGAACAGTTATGTATCAATTTAGCCAATGAACAAATACAATATTTCTTTAATCAAGTAAATAATTATGAAATTTTCTTTCTACTGAATATACTATTTAGTTTTCAAAAATGAGTGTTTTTAAACTTAAATATATGAAATGAAAGTCGATGTCCTTTTTAACGTTAGTTTTTTTTACTGATAACTCCTTTGAACAAAGATTCTTCGTGCTGATTCTTTCAGGAAACCTTGAGTAACTTAACATATAAAAATTAACTCTAGATTTCTCTATGTTATTTTTGTTAACAAAAGATAGATGATTATCTACTTCTTTTATTTTAGCATGTTTTTCGTATGGAAATGACGGAGTATGAAAGTGAAGGTATCATGGCTGAAACGTTAACATTTACTGATAATCAATCATTTTTGGTAAAAAAAACACACTCAGTTGAATGTATTAGTTAAACTCTTCTCTTTTTTTTTCTATTTTTCTCTACAGGAACTATTTATGGCTAAACCATTAGGAATTCTTTCATTATTAGATGATGAAAGTCGACTTCCAAAAGTAAAAAGGAAAAAGATTTTTATTATATATATATCATTGAGTTTCTTGTACTGATTAAATAGGCAACTGATCAAACATTTGTAGAAAAATTAAATTATCATTTTGGTTCAAATAAACATGAATGTTATTCAATAAAGCGTAATAATAAATATTCATTTACAATTCATCATTATGCTGGCAAAGTTTCTTATTGTGCATTGGGTTTTTTGGAAAAAAATCGTGATACACTATCTGATAGTGTTGTTGATATGTTTAAACATAGTCAAGATGATCTTATACGTTTACTTTTTCATGGAAATCCATCCGATGGAACTATTAATTCAAATAAAGGAGTAATGACAAATATTGATTTATATTTTTAAAAAAAACAAGCGAAATTAAAAATTCTCTTCCGATTCATACAATAGAAAAATCTATTGAAATCTGATTAAGAATGAAATTATAAAAGCAAAGTTCTAGAGAATTCGATCACTAGAATATTATAAAAGTTTCAGCTCAAATGAATGTACTTTTCTTGAGATATCATATGTCTAAGATAACTCAATTCGATGGCTTGCGCCTGATGATATATAAGTATTCCTTGGATATTTGACAGCCCAAGAAGAATACATTTGTTTGAGTTGAAATTTTGAGAATATTCTAGTGATTATGAGATCTATCTATGGACAAATTTTCAAATGAAAATCTTTTAATTGAGTTTTCCATGAATAGCTGATCCAAGGTCCAAAAAACCTATAAAAATAATCGTAACTCTGATTGTGTAATGTATGGATTTGAACCCTTTTAGAATTTTCTTAGTTTCAACGAATCGTACTCGTACCTAAAATATAGGGTTAAACGGCGCTCAACAATTGACTATTCTGTCTTGTCATCTCAAATTTTCAGTTTCATTCTAAAACAGATGAAAGTTTATGTGTTATTTTTTTGAGTATCTCATAAACAAAAATTCTAATATAACAAAAAGAAGAACCAAGTCATTATTTTGATTCTTTTAGCTTCAACATCGAACAGCAGCTGAAAAAGATGCTCGAAATCGATTAACAGTTGGTGCTCAATATCGAGTAAATAAAATCTCTAAGAAAACCATACAAACATCTGATTTTTTTAAATCTATATTAGAATTCTTTACAAATTTTAATGGATCGTATGTGTGCATCACATCCAGTATTTATGCGTTGCCTTAAACCTAATCAAAAAAAACAAGCACATTTATTTGATGATACATTTGTTCGTGCACAAGTAAAATTATACTTAACGAAAAAAAAAGATCTTTTTAAAAATGTTCTAATCTTTTAGCTTCGTTATTGTGGAATGTTGGAAACGACTCGGATTCGTAAAGAAGGATATTCTGTACGATTATCTTTCGATGAATTCATACAAAAGTAAAATATCTATTTTTAATATTTTATTTATTTTATAATTTATATAGATACGGTCTTTTATCAAAAACTCATTCATCTGATTTATCATCAATAAAATGTCGTCATATTCTTGAAGAAACAAATTTAACTGAATGGCAATTAGGGTAAGAAAACAAAAAATATATTCTTATCATGAATATGTTTTTTTGTAGGAAAACAAAAGTTTTTTTAAAATATTATCATCCTGAATATTTGGAAAAATTAATGAAAAAATATCGACAAGCAGCATTATTAATTCAACGAAGTAAATTTTCTAATAAATAAAAACAAAAAACAAAATTTTTATTATTCAATAACTTTGTTTTTCTAGGATTTCGTGGTTATATAGCAAGAAAACAATTTAAAAAATTAAAAACAACTTCTAAAACATACAAAAATGAAGTTAATCATTTTTGTGTTAATATTGAAGATATTAATAGTCGACTTATTCAAACACTTACTCGACTTAATGATAAACTTCCAGGTTTGATATTCTTATTGGACAAACGAAATTTGCTCCTAAACCTTTTTTTTTGGAAGTAACACACGATAACTCATGTCATATCTTCGATTGCACAATCGCGACATTCATAAGAACCGATCGTATAACAGCAGTAGATTGCCGATCAGAGAACAACTATTAGTATCAGACATCTCAATGAGTTAGGCCGAAGAAGGCCGACCCAGTCTATTGAGACCTCTGATCAGTATAACACGGTAGAATGTTGATCAGAAGAAAGCCGATCGTTTAAAAGTAACAAACTATTGCCGAGTTTTCGCCACTACCGACAAACACTGCTCATATAGCGCACATGATATCAATTGTTTTAGTCCGCTTTTAAATCACATGGAAAGTGTCATTGTCAAAAACTCACTTGTTTGAAATGAGCGTACTAACGAGAATACTACTCAAACTGACATCCGCCGTTTGAACTCATATTGAATCCACAGGCAGGTCTCAATGAGACTAGCAGAAGCCTAAAAAAATTTGTTCCCGTAGGTCTTTATCGCCAAGTTATGAGCGATTTAGTGGATTTTCAGTTGATTTTTAGATACTCTTCGGAAGACCAAATAACGAAGTTTTGATGCAAAAGGTTGTCTATAGATAGATCTAATGCCTGTTAAAATATCTTAAAAGTTTCAACCGAAAAGAATGTTCGTTCATCGAGTTAACTTGAAAATGCAATAACTCGATGAAGGAAGGAATATTCTTTTTAGTTCAAATTGTCAGAATATACTAAGAGTCATTAGACCTATCTGTAGACAAAATTTCGAATCAAAACTCCGTTATTCAATATTCCGAAGAGTACTTAAAAAGGAATTAAAAATCCATTGAATCGGTCATAAGTCGGCGTCGAAGATCAATAGTGACGAACTCTTTTAGGATTTTGATGTTCTCATCGAGACTTGTCTGTAGGTCCAATATGAGTTCCAACGATGAGTGTTACTTGTGATAATTTCCTCGTAAGAAAGTAATAGAAATTTTATTGTTTATAGGTAAAACAGCACCTGTTATAAATCAAGAAGATGATCTTCGACCTCGTCCACCAGTACGTGAAAGTTCACTTCATCCATCATCACATACTGGTAATACTGGAACATCTGGTAAATGTTCTTCACCAACAACAAAAACTTCATCAACAACAACAACACCGACAAATACATTAACAGCAAATCAATTAATGGTTGATTATGATTCATTACTTTCCTATTTAACACTTAAATATGGTTCACCTGGTGAACGAGAATCTTGTTTAAGGTTGATTTAAATATTTATTTACTTTTTTTTAAGAAAAGAAATTTTATATTTTAGATGGTTTCGTGATACACAGTATCCATATGTATGTCAGAAGGGAACATTTCCAAGTTGGTTTCATGGAAATATTACTCGACAGTAAGATAAAGAAAGAAAAATTGTTTTTTTTTTGTTTTGTAAAAAGATTTTTTTTTTTTGTATTTTATAGTCGAGCAGAAGAATTATTAGCAAAACAATCAATCGGTTGTTTTCTAATTCGTCTTAGTGAAAGTCGTTTTGGTTTCTCATTATCATTTAGGTAAAAAAATTTTTGAGAATAGTTTTAAAAGTTTTAAGCTTCATTAATTTTTGTAGAGCTGAAGATCGATGTCGTCATTATATGATTAATCAATTAAAAAATTTGAAATATAATGTTATTGGTGAAGCAAAAGTACATAAATCACTTGATGAACTTATCGAATATTATCGAACAGTAAAATTTCAATTTTTAGTGTGTTTTATACGATTTTCTTATTAACCGATATTTTCTATTTAGCATGAATTATCTAATTGGGATGGTCATTTAACTGAGCCATGTAAAGCTGATTGGTCACAATATGATCATGAATCATTAATGCCTATTCAAAATAGTGTTAAGAGCCAAGCTCATCAGCATCATATTAAAAGTATTCCAGCTCGACCTCATGTAAATATAATAAGATTTTCTTTTTTTAAATTTGATTAATTATTAAAAATAAAAATATATATTTTAGAAAGTGACAAATTAATTGAACAAAAGAATTACAGTATAAGAAAAAAAATATAGAAAAGCTTAATCTTTAATCTTGCTTATAATGCTAACCTACGAATAGTTTAAAAGATTATTTAAAGAATTTTTTGTTATTTAATCTCGTTTATGAGATAGAATCTTATGAGACCAACGTCAAAATCAAGTTTCAGTCCGATATAGTACACGATTGTAAGTGTTTGTAAAAGCATCGATCGATTCATTGGAATGCTAGGGAATTTCTTCGCTAACAAAATGATTTATTTAATTTACTCTAACAGCTCTATGATTCAAGCTTTTAGAAAAATTATACTGAAAATTCTATTTCGCTGATTCTAATAAGCTAACCTATTAGTAAAGTAGAGATAAAACGTTTAGAATCTAAGTATTTTGAACTTTTTTCCCAAGCTAGAACAAATCGGAGAGAAGATTTGAGTAGCTGAAACAAAATTCCTATCAGAAGAGGTATTTGTCAAATTCCTATTAAGAGATTTGAATGAAAGATTTCTGGAAAACCACAACTTTCAGAGCTCGATTTGCATATCTTGGTTTTTTAGAGATCTTTCATCTAAACCTGTTAATGAGAATTTGGCAACCGGCTTTTCTGATAGGAAATTGTTCCAGCAAATCAATTCTGTTCTCTGAGTTGTTCTAGCTTGGGAAAAAGCTCTAAAATACTTCATTTCTATAGTTTTTGTCGCTACTTTATATAGAATAATATTTTTAACAATCATAATATAAAGCTCAAGAAATGATTTATTCAAATACCCGCCCCTATACATAGCCAAGATTTTTATAGAAACAGCACGTACAAGAAAGTCGGTACCGATTTTAGGGAATTACCATCAAATTAGACAGTCAATTTAACTTATATCGGCTTGTTATGGATAGATGTCCAATAATTCTAGCATGTATTGACATTATCAATAAGAAAGTGTTAACGATAACGATATCTTTTTGTTTTTTATACATAAGAAGCCAGTGCCAAGAGTGCAAAATTTGAATGAAAACAACTTTAATTTTATTCATATATCATTGGATAGAGTTTAATGTGCTGATCACGGTTATGTAGGTTTCGGTTTTTTTTTCTATAGTCTTTTAAGAGAGAAAATTCAAATTTTTGACCATTTCTATTATCGAAACATTCCAAACGATATTTTATTTTCTTATTTGTCACCTAAAACTGAGTATAGCAGTCATACTTGATCGATTTTCAAGTGAAAGATCTGTTTGAGTATGGCGATGTTGAACGTTCCTACTACGATCCGCTAGTACCTAACTTTGCAAATCTATGTAGAGTTTTGTACAAAGATATGGAGGCAAGAGTCTTACTTCATTAGAACCTCTCAAAGACGAGCTTTAACACTACTTATTTAGTTTTTAAAGTTTTTTTGTTAGTAGTGAGCGTTTCAGGTTACATTTTCGAAAAGTTTTACTTGTAGTTGACCCGTGGGTGAATTTCTGATGGAGAAAGTTGTTTGATGGAATGTATGTGGTTCGATGTAGTTTTTAAGCTAATTCCGAATATGACACTTATTTTGCTCTTTTCTGACAGTGGGATCGTCAAAATGGCTGAGTTTTTGCAAGATTTCGCTCTTTGCACCGAAAATTTCCACGTTTTCACTAATAGCAAAAAAACTTTACAGACTAAATAAGTACTGTTAAAGCCCGTCCTCGAGAGGTTCTAATGAAGTAAGACTCTTGGCTTCATTTCTTCGTACAATAAAGCGAGATAAGTTTGTAAACTTGGGTACAAGTAGAGGGGTGTTCGACACCGCTATACTCACTTTTAGACAAAATAAGAAAAAAAATATAGTTTGCAATGTTTCGATAATAAAAATGGTCAAAAATTTGAATTTTTCCTAAATACATGATTTTTGCCCATTTTTTTATACTCATCGATCTTTAGAGAAGCACCGCCCCTCAGTCTCCACGCTGAACAAGACACTGCTAAATTCATACAATATTTATTTATCACCTTCTTGTATTTTTACATATTTTACAAGAAGTTGTTTTATTCTATTAATTGAACATATTTTTAAGACAAAAAAAAACATTTCTCTAACATTTTGCTGCTTGTCTTCTTACAAATTATTTTAAACTATTTTAAATAGAATAAAATTATTATTTTTATTTTTATTTAGACAACATCAACATTACCAATATCATATTATGCAAATCCACCATTTCCATATTCATCTAAATTATATACAACCCGTCCAATGATGATGAATAATTCATTGAATACTACAATGAAATTACCTATTGCTATTGTTCCACCATTTACAAAATAATATTTTCCTTTTTTTTTTTCGTTTTATTTTCTGTTCTTTTTGCATTAATTTTATTCAATACTTTGCAAATCTAGTCATGATAAATAAGCTAATATTTATTTATTGTCGTTGCTAATATTTTTATTTTTATTCTTATATAACAGTGAATTTATTTCAATGAAATCATGAAAATAAATTCAATATTTGTAATGTTGTTTGTGTCTTTGTTCCTTATAAAAAATTCTGTAATTTATATGTCTGATATTTATTAATTGAATTATTAATCTCTATTTTGAAAATTGTACATAAAAATAAAAATTCATTCTTTTGATCGAATTTGTTTTTTCCTCTCTGCTTTTCTTTAGAATAAATTTCAGAACAATCATAACAACAATAACAGTCTATCAATTCATATGTTTATTTTCAGTCGAAAGAAAATAACTGATCAAAATAATGAAAGTATTCAAGAATTGGAAGATATTGTACAAACACTTGATAAAGATGGAAGTGGTCGAATACGTATTTTAGATTTAGAAGCTGCTTTACAACGTATTGATGACGATAATCGATCTAAAGCTGAACGAAAGACTCAAGTCAAAAAATTCAGTGAGTGAAGTTAATTATTAAAAAAAACAGAAAGTATAGCAAAAAAACAACGATTTATTTCTATTTTAATTCTATATTCATTATTTATATATTTTAGTTCGTTCACTTAAACCAAAAGGTGATCGAATTGATGGACACAAATTTCTTCAAATAATGCTCGAACGACAAAAACAATTAAAATTAAGGTAAAATACCTCTTCTTCTAGTGAATACACTAACGTTCAAGATACCATGCTATTCTTACAGAAGCCTTTTGAGTAATTTATAGATTTTTAGCACTTGATTACAAAATGCTTCTAACTATTCAGTCTACTAATTTGTTGAAAAATTTTTCATAGAATACTATAGAAACTGAGTGGATATCTTGTAAGTATCCATGTACTAACGAGAAAGTCATTTCAAATGATAAATCGCTTTTGAGTTCAGACTCTATGTATAATGTAGACTCTAGTGAGATATGAAAAGCTACAAAACAGTGTCGTTAGATTTTATCTTCAGAGTTATAGCCATTTTACATAAATTTGAGGCCGAAATACTGTCATTCGATTTGTTGGTTTACAGCCTAAAATTCATGTAAAATATCTGTAACTCTAGTCAAAAAAACCGATTTATCAATTGAAACAATTCTCTTGTGAGACAAAATTCAGCAGAGTATCTGATAAAGTACCTAGGTGGTAACTGACCTAGCCCACGAATACCTTTCACTTAATACATTCACTAGAGTCATTTTCAAATCATCATAATTATTTTTTTTAGTTTTGAAGAAATCGATTTGAATAAAGATGGTATTGGTAAGTTGAAAAATCTTTTATATTCGTATATATTTTAATAATTTATTTCTTCTGTTTAGTTGATCCTGTTGAGTTAGCTAAAGCATTTTCACGTTTAAAAATTGTATTGAAAAAAAAAGATTTAATGAAAATTATTGAAGTACTTGATAGAGATAAAGATTTTCACATAACATTTTCTGAATGGCAAACATATTTTCGTTTTGCACCATCAACTGAATTAGAAGCATCACTTCGTTCCTGGCGTCGTGGTGTTCAATTAGATACAATTAATGAACAACAAATGCCTAATTCATACACCGAAAAAGAACGTGAAAATGGTTTTTATGCTCGACATTTTATTGCCGGTGCACTTTCTGGAATGATTAGTCGAACAGTTACAGCACCATTAGATCGATTAAAAATTTATATGCAAGCTATGGGAAAGAGAAAGTTATTAAATACAGCAACGTAAGATTATATTGTACAATATGCAATTTTTTGAAAGTTTCATATCTCAAAAAGACTTGGTTCAAAACTTCTGAATTTTTTAATAAAAACTAGTCCACTTGAGTTTTCTATATGGGCAAAGTTTCTAGTCAAAATTCGAGTTCTTCGAAAACCTGAAACCTCTAGAAAATAGACATATTAAAAATTCAGAAATTTTCAGCCATCGTCGTCGATTAATGTATTCGTTTATATCACTATTTTGAATTCAACATGTTTTTTGATATTTTTATTTTTTAGTACTTTATATGGAGAAGGTGGAGGTGGTATTCGAGGTGTTCGATCATTTTGGCGAGGTAATGGTATTGCTGTATTTAAAATGACACCAGAAATGGCTCTTCGACAAGGTGTTTTTGAAACATTTCGAGAACTTCGTGGTGATTATGATGAAATTGTAAGTTGATTTATTGTTATATATGAATTTCTCGAACATTCTCTTATTAGATTGTTTCACCAGTAACAAATAAAGAATTATTTGGTCTTGGTTGCCTGTCTGGTTTTATTGCTCAAACATGTATATATCCATTAGAAGTACTCAAAACTCAAGGTAAAAATACAAAGCTCTCACTAATGAAACTATTTTTATCGAGTTTTATTTTTACTAATAGCTGCAATGCGAACAACTGGTCAATATAAATCTATAATAGATCTTATTCGAAAACTCCATCAAAGTGAAGGTTGGAAAGTATTCTATCGTGGATATTTAGCAAATTCTCTTGGAGGTAAACAAAAACAAAAAAAAATTTGAATTTGTTTACATGAAAAAAGAATTTTTCAATTGTATAGTATTGCCTGCTGTTGGAATCGATTTTGCATTGTATGAATATCTTCGACGAGTCTATCGAGAAAAAGTCACATCTTTAGAAGAACCTAGTAAATATAATACTTTTTTTTAGAATATAGTAAAACACTTATGGTTAAACTTTTGTAGATATATGGATTTTAACAGTAATATCAAATATTAGTGCTTTAGCTGCAATGTATGCTTCATATCCATTATATCTTATAAGAACAAGACAACAATATCAAATTGTACCAGAAAATATGTTTGAAATGATGGGCAAAATATGGAGGTAAAAAATAAATTAAATTAAATTTTGATTATTTGAATAATAATTTTTAATAGAATTGATGGATGGCGTGGTTTCTATTTTGGTTCATTACCAAATCTTATTAAAGTTTTACCAGCATCAACAGTTGCATATTTAACATTTGAATATTTTTCAGGTCTACTTGATATTGATGGATAAATAGTCTAGTCTTATTTTAATTTTTTTGTACGTGTAACATTGTTTTTTCCTTCGTTTATATTCATTCTAGCATATTTATTCCAGCATATTTATTCCATACGATGTGGAGAGAATAATCTCTGTTTATTGACAAAGAATGCACATAATATTTAGGCGTATTTTTCTAGAAATTTTGTCTGTTTTTGTGTGATGAAAATGATAAATGTATCTTGTTTTTACTCTTATTTCATTCCCTCTTTGATCAAAATAATCAACATTTATTAAAAACAATCTATATATAGATGCATATTTATAAAGTATCGATTTATTCGACGTGAGAATAAATAATTATTTCAGATGGATAATCCTTTATATACTGCCAAACAATCAACACCGATTCCTGAAGATTCAGACGGTCAGGTGAAGATTTCATTCGGTGAAACGTAAGTGTATTTGATATCTTTAATCTCTTAATAACTTTTGTCTTTTATCTAGTGTTTTATCTGTTGATGATCCAAAATCAGTCAAACAGACATCATTTGAGTGAGTATACAAAGTTTAGTTTTTAGTTTGTATTTATAGAATTATTATCTAAATAGTTTATTTCAATACAAACTTCGTCGTTTAATAGAGAGTATTGGTTTTCGATTGGCTATTGCAATTTTATTTATTTCTGATTTGATTATTATTATTGTTTCGACAATACTTGGATTTAAAGATAGTAAGTTTGAAAACTAGTCATGAATAATTAGCTTTTTGTTTCTTTAGAGGATTCTCACGTATTGGATATAGTGAGTTTAATTCTCTCTGTTATTTTTATGTTGGATATTCTTCTTCGTATTGTTGCTCAAGGGTAAATGAAATAGAATTTTTATTTTTCTATATGATTATTTCTCTGCTTTAAAATAGACGAGAGTTTTTTCACAAGAAACTCGAAATACTTGATTTAGTTGTAATGACTGCTGGCCTTGTTGTAAATATTATAATTATGTCTCCACTCGTCGAACATCAACAAGGACAGATCGGAAAGTATGTAAAAATCTTAAGAAACTAATAGGATTAAAATAGGTTTTTATTGTTCTAAATATTTCTATGTATCCAATAACTTTGCAAAGCCAATAGATTGATAATTTCAATATGAAACAGATAATATATAGTAGATTTTAAAAAAAAATCAAAGTCTAAAACATTCTCAAAACTTGACATTCTTGAAATTATTTTTGGATAAAATAGAAGATAAGATTTTTATAATTTTCTATGAATACTACTATGTATCATGTTCTAACATTTCTTGTTTTTATTATCATAGAGTTATTGTTTTACCACGTTTATTTCGGGTATTCAACTTAATTCGAACAATACGTATTATTCGTCATCGAGAACATGTCAAAACGGGTTCTCGTCATTTAGTTGGACAAAATAAAAAACGAACTATTGGAAATGGATTTGATCTTGACTTATGCTGTATAAGTGGTAAGTGGATTACTATAGGTTTTCAATAATGTATTTAACATGGAGTTAATACTTATATTAAAAATATTAAAAAAAGTATAAACACATTTATTTAGATAGAATTATTGCTATGTCTTTTCCAAGTAAAGGCACTGATGCTTTTTTCCGAAATGATATTGTTGTAAGTGATAAAAAAAAAGAGATTAATATAGAAGGATTGCGGGTTTTTTCTTAAAAATGGGAAATTATGATTTTCTTTAATTTGGCTGTATTTCGTTTTTTGCTCGCGAACACTGGGTGATTAGGCTCTCACCTTTTTAGTATATGAAAATTTGATTAAAGAACTATACATATTTTTATTTTAGGATGTCAGTCATTATCTCGATTTAACTTATGGCGATCATTATCGTGTATACAATCTATGCAGTAAGTTTTTTTTATAAGTAAATGGATTAATCATAAGAAAAATTTCTAGGCGAACGTTATTACAATACAGCTTATTTTCATAATCGAGTTGAACGTATTCTAATTGATGATCATAATGTACCAAGACTAAAGTAAAGAAAAAAGATTTAAGAAAACAAAAAAAAAACTTTCGTATTCATTTGTTTAATAAAGTGATCTGATTCGGATGGCTGATTCAGTTACTGCATGGTTTGAAGAAAATGAAAAAAATGTTATTGCTGTTCATTGTAAAGGTGGTAAAGGTCGAACAGGAACAATGATATCTGTTGCTCTATTAAAAACTGGTGTTTGTCAGACAGCTGAGGTATGATTGGTAGCAGTAGTCAAACTTTTCCTATTTATGAATTAATGCAGTATTCTTATCTTTACATACTCAATATCTTCAGAAAAGAAGTATATAAAAAGTTTAAATCTGACGAGAGCGGGAGTATATTTGAGTGCATCTCCTGAAAGAATAAGTTCAAAAGTATTCTATCCATTAGGAAACTCGATGAATATCTTGGTTCCGCTTCGGTCTCGAAAACGAAGAGTATCTAAGTTTTCCACTTTTACGCCCTTTCTTACTAGTAGACGTAACATATCATTTGTCGTTTTTTGTCAAATTTGCAAAGAGAATTTTTTTCTGAACTGGTTTTGAGTATTAAAAGTCAATAAACTCCTAAGAAGATAGTATCCTATTTATTATTTTTTATTTATTATACTTGAAAAAAATTTACAAGAAGTTGTACAGATATATAAATCTATGAAGTTGTAATTATATAACAACATTAGCCAGAGATAGACGGAGCTGTCTCGCACTCAAGCGTACGTCTATACAGCGTTGTGCCATCATATGATTCTATTCGTGCTGGAAGAACACTGAAGAAAAGATTTTTGCACTTTCGAAATGTGTTCACCGTGCAAGAAAAGAAAGAGGCGTGCGAAGTGCCAAACAGTTCTGTTTATCTCTAGCATCAGCATTTCGGGCACCGATCATTTTTTCTTCCAAGTACAAAACAGCACTTACTTAATAAATCTAGTAAAAAAAGACTTGTTTGATATAGTAACAATGTTGCACTGTTTTTACAGGTAGAATAAAAATAAAATTAATGATAACTCATATCTAACTTATAATTTGACTGAAATAACTGTAGACAAAAAAAAATTTTCATTATAGGAAGCATTGACTTTATTTGCCGAAGGTCGAACAGATTTACGTCATGGTAAACAATACCAAGGTGTTGAAACACCGTCACAAACACGTTATGTTGGTTATTATGAAAAAATTCTTCATGTTTATAATCATCAAATGCCACCAACAAAAATCCTTAAATTAAAAACAATTGTTATCAGAGGAATAGCTAGTAATTTTATTTAATTTAGAAAAAAACACGACAAATTCTTTTTAATATTTATATTAGGTGTTGGCAATGGTGATGGTAGTGATTTATTTTTTACAGTAGGAAACTATGATGAATTATTAGGTAGATTCCAATTAGCTCCAGATAGTCGGGTTAATATTAGTCTTTGCAAGGTGAAAGATTTATTTTTAATTTTTGTTTTTTTTTGTATTATCATATTCATTTTGTTTTATCTCTGTAGAACGAACATAATAAAGAAGAAGATACAATAACTATTTCGGACATTCATTTATCTCCATTGAAAGGCGATGTTAAAATAATGTTCTTTTCTACTAATAAAGTAATCGCTATTTCACATAATTAATAGAACTAAATATTCTTTATTTTTATTAGAAAGTACCAAAAAATTATGATAATTGTGCATTTTACTTTTGGCTTAATACATCATTTATTGAAAATAATTCGTATGTATAATAAGACATTTCTTTGATAAATCTTTTGTTCCTTTTTTATCTTATAGACTTTTATTAAAACGTGAAGAATTAGATAATCCGCATAAAGCTAAAACATGGCATATCTTCCAAGAAAAATTTTCCGTATTACTCGTATTCGATAGTGAAGTATAAAATGGATATTATAAATTCTATTTTAATTTATTAGTATTCACATCTTTATATTTAACTTTATTATACAACGGATCCAGCTATGATTTATCTAGACACAATCAAGAAATAGTTCTTTTAAATTTTTTTTTTGATTTTTTTGTTAATGTTTAATTTACACTGTGATCATTAAATAATTGTCAGTCTTGTATGCAATCAAAAATATATAAATAATCATAAACCATTTGTTTTTACGTAAGTGAAGTTAGCATCAGATTCGAGTAAATCCTGCCAAGATTCGCCCCGGAACATGTTCCAACTGTCCCAGGGTGCGTTCCAAATACAACTCGATGAGCTCTATCGAATGGTGTATTCCAATTCCCGATAGCTCAAACACAGTCCAAGAAAACCAGAAAATACTAGATTTTCACCATGGGCGATTTTGCATCCATCTATTAAAACCTGCCAATATTCGCTTAGGAGCATGTTCCAAGTGTGCCATTCGTGTTCCAAGTACAACTTGACGCGCTCTATCGAATGGTGTGTTCAGATTTTCCAAAACTCAAACTGAGCCTGAGAAAATTTGATAATAGTAGTGTATCACCACAAAAATCCTGGACTTTATGCAGTAAAACCTGCGAAGATTCGTCCAGGAGGATGTTCCAAGTGTTTCATTCGTGTTCCAAGTATAACCCAATGAGCTCTATTGAATTGTATATTCAGATTTTCCGTAGCTCAAACTGTGTCGGAAAAAATTCAAAAATATTCGTGCATCAAACCAAGAATGCAGGATTCTCTATAGTAAAACCTGCCAAGATTCGTCCAGGAGCATGTTCCAAATGTTCCATTAGTGTTCCAAGTACAACTCGATGAGCTCTATCAAATAATGTATGAATGAACTGAATCAGAGTTGGGCACTTGAATAGAATATCTCGTCAGAATGTTTGCTAGTGAGATAAGTTTAACTACATCGAAAGACGATTTGATTGATGATTTATGGGCGTATACACATACTCGCTAAATTGATTGATATAGGTTCTTTTTAATTTGTTCAACTTCACTGGATTAAAGAAATGAAGCGACTCTGTGAATTTGGGCATCGTTCAAATATTGCATTATCACTGAATCATCAGGACCAGTAAAAGAACCATATGTTTTGGTAGCTGTTAAACAAATTGCAGTGACATAGCCGTCAATATCAGAAAGCATCGATCCTAATTTGAGAATGAGTAAGAGTTTCATCTGAGAAAAAACATGTACTTTCATAAATTGAAACAAACCTCTGAGATTAATAACTGACACAGAGTCTCTCCTAATCCCTATTTCTGTTATTATATAATGAACAAAACATTATAAGCATAAACCTTCATTTTCATACAGATATGATTTGCGAGCAACAATTAACAAGTAACGCAGCGCGAACGCTGCTAACCCTCTACTGAAAGAATGAGTTGCACTGAAGATAGGATATTAGAAGTACTAGAAATGGTAAATGATTCGTGGTCGGCACGTTAAGAAGCGGAATGAAACGAACCATTATTCTTCAAGAGTTGAAAATGTAGATTCCCATATTCGGTAATCCCTACGGAAATTGCATAGTCTAAGCAGGTAATCATGTTATTCGTCGAAAAATTTTTGTTGAAAGGCAGTTGGTGGAAAAATTATTGTCGAAAAATTTTCGTCGACACGGCACTTCGTCGACAGCCATTTCATCGACAAGATACTTCGTCGAAAAGCGTTTCGTCGACACGACACTTCGTCGAAAAACATTTCGTCGGCACGACACTTCGTCGAAAAACATTTCGTCGACACGACACTTCGTCGACAAAGCACTTCATCAATAAACTCAGATAGATACCTGTTTTTCGTCGAAAGTATTTTCTTGGCTATGGAGAGTACTCCAAATGCAAAGGTGAGGTGAGCGTAAGGGTGAGGGTAAGGACCATGTAGGCGGACTACAAATGCGAAGGTGACCATGGCGTGAAGGCAAGGGTGAGTGAGAGTGAGCATGACTGTGAGGGCAACAGCCATGCAAGACACTCCAAATGTGAGGGTGAGGGCAAGGGCACTACAAACGTGAGTGTGAATGAAAATTCACTGTCCTCTTAACTTTTAACAGTTCTGTAGAAGAATTGAAGGATCCGGAATTGTGTCGGGGACTACAAACCTTGCCTTGAAGTACTTTTCGACGAAAAGTATGTAATTCTATTCAATAGTGCGCTGAAATTCTTCCACCATCGCCAAAGGGACAAAGTTAATTAGGAGATACTTTTGAACTTTTCTCCTGACGGCGAGATAAATAAGAAGAAAATAATTCACTTTCGACAAAATGCTTTTCTACAAAAAAATTTCGACAAAATATCTTTTTGACGAAATGTTTTTCGACGGAATGCTTTTCTACAAAAAAATTTCGACAAAGTTACTTCGACGAAAAGTCTGTCGACCAAAGTGTCGTTCGACAAACAACATAGTATTCTTCTAAGCATGTTAAAAATATGCTTTATATCGACATGATATCATCAACATTCTCCGTACTCGCTTTGCCCAGCTAAATATTCTTATAGCATTATCTATAGTCTGATCAAAGTATTAGTATAGTGTCCCCAAGTTTCAAAATGTCTGAAATTTGAAAGCAAGCGATTGAAAGTGGCAAAAAGTCCTGTATTAATACCTGAAAACGACAATATGCCGGTAACAAGATGAGTATCAAGATTCCTGGCTCCATCAAAGCCATTTTTGTTACTTTTATTTCATAAAAAAGCTTGTTAGCGCAGCTACTTTGAGGCTGAAATATAGAACTCATATATACTATCTAGCCTAATTAAACTAATACATAACATATAAAGTGATAAATCTCTCGTAGATTATAGGTGCTTGCAGGATAATTGATATTCAGAGTAATGACTTCTCTAATTTCTGCATTTCGAAAAGAATTTTCATTTTTTAAAGTTCTTTTTTTCTTAATTTAACATTCTTATTATTATAATCATTAAATTAATTGACAAATATGTCTGTTTTACATATTCATGATATTTACAGCAGGTCTCAAGCACTATTATTTATGTTAATCAACTCACAAGTAGTAATATTTATTATTTTTCAAAATTATAACTTGATCAACTTTGCAACAAAATCTAAAAAATGTGACGCCTATTATTCTTCGTTGCTACGGTCTGTAATGGAGAGGGGTTTAGCAGGAGTGGGAGCCACGAAAATTCGCTCTTAAAATTACTCTCATCATTTTCTTCGAAAAAAATGTGAGTTCCACAAAACTGACTCAGCAGTCAATATATTCACTACAGTAATGTAGTTTTTCTCTCTTGAGCCATTTAAAGTAAACAAATATATCGCTCACTTTTTATTTTTTATCTCTCTTATGTTCTTTCTTGAACGAAGCAGCATCAATATGGCTCTTCTCTTAACTCTTACTTACACTCACATTCCACCCAATAAATCTAGATCAGCAACAAAAACCTGTTAGCGTCAATGATGATACACTGCGATGCTAAACCAAGTTTAAGACACGCTTTCTAGTTTAATTGGGTTAGGACATTTGTCCGGATAGCAGGAGATGTGGGCTTGAATCCCACGAAGATCGTTTTTTTCCTCATTCTCTTCGTTCACTGCATTTTCAATCGTATGAATCATATATGATGCTTACAAAACCGTGTCGCTATTCGACTACACACAGCAGAGTAATGATATGAGCGATTCCGTTCCACTACGAACTGGATAACCTATGAAGGCAAAAACTTTATGAGTCGAAAATTTCCGCTTTCGTAATTCCATATCCAGACTATCTATGATCCGAATTCGATTGAAACTGACTGTGCTATTGTGGAACTAAAACAATTTTATTGTGAGTATCGATGTACGCTAAAGTCCTTAAATCACACTGTCTTAGTTATGATTCGTTGAAGGATACGCAAATGAACTCCACAGATGCTCGAAAACTTTGATCGATAGTTATCGATGCCTGTCTAAAATTCTCAGGGATACATCTCTTACTATAGACAAATGAAGGCATACAGAATATGAATATATTGTAATAGATATGGATATCTGAATACGCAGCATATTGGCTTTATATTTCTGATAAATTATTAGCATTGATTCGAGTGCTGTTACTCTGAAATAGAACAATAAAAACAAAAATTCTCGTTACAAGTGTACCATGGAAAGCAAGACTGAAACTTAAACATAGAATATATTTCAATTTGAACGCAATTTTTCGTTATTTTAAATATTTAAAAACCATGTTAAAATAAAGTTTGGCTTCTATAGAAGAATCAACTGATATTCGTCTATCTATTCAAAAACTATGAGAAGTTTTTGACCACTTTGTAGATTCGGGTGAGTGGTTGAAAAAAAGATATCAAGTCTCGTTCTCATCATATGTGGCTGTGGCTATGAGAATCTGGGTGCTGGTGTACGTTGAGTCAAGACTAACATCCACACCCATGGTTGTGCTTTTGGATGTCTGAGTGTGACTGTAGGATCGGTGTCGAGTTGCGATTACGAGTGTTCCCTTCACTGTCATCAACAGTGAAGCCGTCACTCCTACGCCTACATACATCCAGATGCCCCTGATACACAGATTCCTGATTTCCTCTTTTCTGATTGATTCCTTACCTGTCGTTGCGTTTTAGACTTGAGTGCGTATAGCCATTGAATTGAAATATTATAAAAGTGAAAAATCGCCGAAAATGCAGCAGAAGTCGTCTCCTTATATAGATTACTTTATCATTGAAGAAACGAGCTTGAAGAAAGCAACGATAAAATTTATTACTGACGGAAGAGATATGCCAATAAAATATTATTATCTTATCTTTATAGTTAGGCTTTTTTTACAGATGTTTTTGCAGTTAAAGGAAAGGTATGTTTAATCAGCAAAGCTTAAAACACGCTGAGAAAAAACCAAAAACAGTAGATTCTCTGGAAATTCGATGATTGGCTTCAAGAGTTACCTGGGTTTTTTTCTGAGTGTCGGTGCGAGTGTATGGCATGTGTCGAATGTGAATTTGGGTGTATAGGACGTGGTGGGTATGAATTTGGCTATGACGGCGGGGTGTAGAGTGGTTGTGAATATAGAGTGTGAGTGTGGATGTAGGAGTATGAGTGGATCAGTTGTTTAGGCACATCTACATCCACTAATATTCACACCCACACCCTCAATTTTGTCATGTTCTATTTCGTGAAAGCTTTTCAGTTTACAACATAGAGGTTTGTCATCACGTTGAGAACTTCCAGACTATTGTGAATCACAATCATGAAACCGAAACACTAGAATCAAGAACTCCTATATGGATCATACTGTGGACGAAAGCATAATTCTTGTGGTAAGCAAAGTGAGATCGTATTGAATGCAAAAAAAAAGAAAGAAAGAAAAGGAGAAAGACAGAAAGTATATATTCGCAAAGATGT